>RJWM01024251.1:0-30975 GCA_004363535.1 Dasyprocta punctata | reverse complement strand
GGTTGTCTTGCAGCCGTTGCACTGCCACTTCCAGATTTCTAATTATCTTGAGAAAGTCTCTCCTTTCTTTTTCCCAAGTTTTCATTCTTTCTTCCAGATACAAAAGTCTATCCTTAGTTTCCTTCAAGTGGTTCTGCCAACTTTTATTGGAGTCTCTGATGTCCTGGTAGTCTCTCTGAATCTGATTAATGCATTCTAAGTCTTTGTTTCATTCTCAATTTCCTTTGATTTTTCATCCTCCACCTTTCCTGCTGTGTTTCCTTTAGAGGCGCTTAGCGATTCGCCGATTATGTATTTCACTTCAATTCTCAGTTGGGCTAACAGTACCACTTTAATTTCTTTCATAGCTTCGTGGAGTTGTCTCCCCACTTCAGTTGTCAACTCCTCTGAGAATTTAATTTTTGGACTCCTGACCGTTTCAGTGTTAGCGTCCCCGGAATTGGTTCTGCTTGTATCGGAGTCTGGAGAGTGCCCTCTGCCTTTCCGTCTTGGCATTTTCCTGGGCTCGCCAGTGAGGCCGTGTTGGTCCACTGCCTCTCCCAAGCCTGTTTCTGCTCCACGGATGTCTGGTGCAGTGTGAGTGAGGACGGGACCGCTGCCTGGTAACCCGTAACGGGCCATCCGCCAAACTTCCCGTCACCCCCAGGGCACCCGTTTCCGCCACGACCTTCCAGGAACCGTGCCTAATTAGGTGCAGTTCCGGTTTCAAGATGGATGCCTGTCCCTCACTCTCCCTCGGGGGTGGGGGGCTGGGGGCTGCCGGGTTCACTCACTCGCCTGCTCGTGACCACCTCGCTCCACAGTCGACCACCGCCTCCACCATCCCGCCGCACCGTAGCAATTCCACCAGCAATTCCACCGTGTATCACCAGCACCCAGATCGTATCTTCTCAGCTCGGGTCACAGCGCTGATTGGATTTGGCTCCGGACAGAGGTGCTGCTGGTCTCCACCTTTGTTTATTTCATTCTTTTACTCTTTCCATGGGCTACAGTTCTCATTTTAGATTCTTCTTGGGTCCAGAGGACCCATCTCCCTCTTTTTTTCTTCTCTCTGTTATTATATTAGTTTATATTCCAGCATTCTGATGGTATATTCAGGGAGCCTCCCTGTCACGGTGTTATCTGGGCGGCCATCTAGGAGGAAGTTTGTTTTTTGTGTTTTTGAGATAGGGTCTTCCTAGGTAGTTCAGGCTGGCCTTGAACTCACTACACAGCCCAAGCTGGCCTACAACTCACAGTGATCTTCCTGAGTGCTGAGACTACAGGTATGCGTCACCACACCTGGCTTGGGGTTGGTAAGTTTCAAAGTAAAATACCTTGATTTTGAAGGCAGGGATGGTGGCACATGCCTGTAATCCCAGCACTCAAGAGGCTGAGGTAGAAAGATTGCTACGAGTTCGAGGCCAGCCGGGGTTATACAATGAGTTCAAGGCTGGCCTGAACTACATAGCAAAACCTTGTCTCAAAAAAAATTTAAAAATCCACTTAATTTTGAAAGACACCAAAAATACAGATAGCCCTTTCTTAGAAAGAATGAAATACAACATGCAGAACGGTTGCATTACACAGTAGGCATAAGCACTGAAATAAACAGGAAACAAGACTCAATCTTCAGAGAATCCCTTAATTTCCCCAATAAAGCAAAAACTGATTAAATATAAGGCAACAAAATGCTTCCGGAAAAGCTTATAAAGTACGTTAAAGATCTTTTTATTATATAAAAAATAATTAAGTCATATACAGGCTTGTTACAATGTATTACCAGTAGACAAAACAAAGCTTCTAATAAATGCACACATTAACACAACCTACTGAAAAAGATTACTTTGCCAACTGAATAGTTTAAATAAGATTTTTTTTCTATTACGGTATATCAAACTTTTCCCAAGTATCTACAATAGAAAATAAGGTTTGTCTTCTCATCTCCCAACTAATCTTTTCTCCAGAGCTAAATAGTTTTATCAATTAGGAATATATCTATCCAGTGTTCTGTGCATTTGTATGTGCATACATGTGCACTCGCTTGTTAAATCAGTATAGTTAGAGATGTTGAAGAGTTCATGTCTGGCAAATATGAAAAAATATAGCCATGATCAGTTGTAGTACAAGTTATTTAAGATCAGTAAAAATAATGTGCTAAGTAAACCAAAATAGAGGACTCAACTTCTCTTTTCTAATATACTTTGAAAACCATGGCTTTAAAAGCCTACTCTGATAATTTCAGCACTCTAGGAGGCTGAGGCAGGAGGATGACAAATTTGAGCTCAAACCTGGCAATTGAGCAACTTAGCAAGCTTTTGTCTCAATATTTATATCTTATTCCTCAAAAAACTCAGTAAGTCATTTTTCTTAGCAAAAGATGTCAATTAATATAGCGAATCAAAATTTTTTAGGATAAAATAGTACGTGTGCTTTTGTTACAGAACTAAAACTTGACCAAGTGATGCTACCTTACTACGATACCATACTCCTAATAGCAAATGCAATAACCAAATTTACAAAATGTTCATCAAGAAAGTGAGATTTTGATCCCAAATGTATAGCACCAAAGCAAATATTTTCATTCTTATGTTAGATTTTCTTTTGGTTTAGTTTATTCACTTCATAAACACAGAACTTTCTGAGTGCCTGCTAAGAATACCATGCCCAACTCTATAGAAGATTAGAGATGACTGGAATGTATTTGCCTTTTAGGTAAATAAAATTTCATCTTCTCCACAAGACACACATAATTACTTGTAGGAAAAGGTATTGTAGGCATCTAGATAAAGAAGAAATCGATGTCGTGTCAGCTCGTAAGGAATGGGTTCCCTGGAATTGACTGACCCTTGAACTAAATTTTTTTTAAATAAAATTTTAAAAACAGGAAGGAACTAGAAAGAAGGCATTTCAGACAAGAAGGTATAAAATAAAGGAAGGAACAAAAACAAGGTTCAAGGAACAAGGAGCAATTCAGGCAGTTGGAGTGGTAACACATTTGCAGAGAAACAGCAATATAGCTAGCAAGCAAATTAAATTTTGAGGACCATGAATGTTGAGCTAAGGTTTAGAGATCACTTAAGCTTAAAAGTGAGATGATAAAAGTTGTGCTTCAGGAAGAAAAATCTGGATAGATGTGCTGTGTGAAATGGACTGGAAGGGTGAAATCCTAGAGGCAGGGAAAAAGTTCACGTATACAGTAACAAGGGCCTTAAGCTAGGGCCAAAACTGAGGGACTACAAAAGACATAATAAGCCATTGCAACCACCATGAAATGTTCAACTACCTCACAGGATTAAAAGACCAGCATAACAAAAAAGACTTGAAAAGTAACTTAACTCACTACTGACAAAACTTACAAGGGAATTAAGAGAGTGCAGATAAAGAGTAAGGAGACAGATTTTAGGAAAGAAAGGAAGGAAAAAAAACAACAAAATATCACCTTTTAATATACCCATTAAAGTTACTAAAATTTTAAATAACCTAAAGATCGAATTTTGGTGAGGACTGAGCACCAAGAAAATAATGCTTACACAT
The DNA here is from genome assembly GCA_004363535.1 of Dasyprocta punctata. NCBI lineage: Eukaryota > Metazoa > Chordata > Mammalia > Rodentia > Dasyproctidae > Dasyprocta > Dasyprocta punctata. The sequence goes on along the minus strand of RJWM01024251.1, from coordinate 27,459 downwards.
AGAAAAAAAGTTTCAGATTACTCAACAATGTAAAACTCATGTACATGTAAGAACAAAAATTAAAATAGAAAATTAGAAAAATTAGAAAGTTATTTCAGAGTTAAGATTGTAGATTTTTTATATCTATTAGACATAATTTTATACAATTAAAAGGCAAAATTTTAAAGAATAAAAATCATACGCAGAACACATAATTCTACCTCTATTATATACCTTATTTTACAATATGGGGAAAATATACTTCTTTTTGAAAAATCAAAACCTTTAAGATAATGTTGAATGCCAATATAATCCTGCATATACCCTCTAATTGAAATTAAATTTCCATTCCATTTCTACCCCCACTACTCAGTGTTAAGCACTCTTTATCCTGCCACTGGCTACTCAGAAACTCCATTAGGGAGAGCCCCACCAGCCTATAATATTATAGTTATCAGGAGTGTTTTAAGTATTCTTGTGTCTGATTCCCCTGAAACTGTTATGCAAAATAAAGCATGTATACATGTGCATTTTTCTAGGGAGAATTACATGGCTTTTATTAGATTTTCAAAGGGTCTCCTGTTTGGTTGTCTGTTTGCTTTTTGAGACAGGATCTTGCTATGTGGTTCAGGCTGGCCTTGAGCTTGTTACATAGCCCAGGCTGGCCTCAAACTTTCAGTGATCTTCCTGCCTCAGCCTCCCCAGTGCTGGGATTACAGGTATGTGCCACCACACCCAGCTGGGCCTCTGGTTTGAAAAGAAAGTTTACAAACACCGCCATGAACTTTTCTTCACCTCTACTAATCTTCTTTTGTGGTTAAAATTAGGGATCACCACCAAGAACAGTTGCCCCTCTGCCACACCACCCCGCTTGGAGCCAGCTGATTATGGACTGAAATCTTTACAAACTGTGAGTTAAATAAACTTTTCCTCCCTTAATTTTGGACATCAGGTATTTTGTCTCAGCAATGAGAGAAAAGTAACTAACTCAAATATTAATTTGAAATAATAAATGATTTAGGAGAAATGATATTTATTCAATTATCTCTGAATGAGTACTCTGAATTCTTCTTATTCCTCCGTACCACTTTTATACTAAGACCTTTATATTTCCATTCCTTATCATTTACAGCCCATGTAACCCTTATCTTTATTTACTTTTATAGGACTAATGTTATTCCTCACCACCCCTTCTAAACTACGTCTACTTCCCTGAATGATTTCAGAATTTAATTTACTTTTTCCTCCTATCCACCTCCATTTCATCAATATTAGAAAATACTAAACTCATCATAAATATTAGTTCTTCCATTTTTACTTCTAGACCTACAAGTAGTGAAGAAGAGCCAGAACAATACAAATTTGTTGCATTGAAAATTCATGTGAATTTCCACTTAGCCTATGTGGCTTCTGGAATACTAATATTAGCAATAAAAGAGGCTTAAAAATAGAAGCACTAAATGGCCAGTCTCAATGAGTTAGAATTGAGAAACAAAAGAGTTGGAAAAAACCTTAAAAGGTCTAGTAGTAAAATTTTCTTAGTTTAGAAAATCTCAAGTTCAAGGAACAAATGATCTGCCCAAGATAATTAACAGTAGAAATCAAACTCAGATGTTCAGGAATTCTGATCCAATGTTCACTATACTACACCAGGTTATGCCTTTTGTACATCAACTGTTTTATTTCCTTTAATATTTATAAAAATCAAAATTCTTTTGTTATGGCTTATATCTAGGTGTCCCCTAGAGTCACACACACTCATCGGTGGGGATATTTGGAGGTGGCTGGATTTGCGTGTATGAATGTGGATTAACAGCGTGTGAATACGGATTAAGTATGTGATAACTAAACTGGTTTAACATAGTTCTGTGTAGGGATACTAGAAGCCCCTCCCAGGTACGGGTGGCAACAATCAATGGGCTTATAACCTGGATGGAATAGAAAGGGAAAGATGGAAGGACAGCCTTACTGTTTCACTGCCTCCTGCCTGCTCTGCCATGAACAATTTCTCCTCTGCCGTGCCCCTATGCCATGCCACTCTGCTATGGAGCCTGCCATGCCACCCTGCCGTGGGGCCAACCAACTATGGACTGAAACCTCTACAAATTGTGAGCCAAAATAAATCTTTCCTCCTGTAGTTTGGGGCATCATGGCAGATTTTTAGAAAAGGCACATTATGGGGTTCTATAATTCCCACGTTTATTTTCAGAACTATTTCTACTGGTGAATTGTTAAGATTTAATTTTATGAGTTTTATTATATTAAACAATAGGTTCTTAGAAAAATGTCAACACAATAAATAAATTTTCAATAGGTAATGAATATGAGAATAAACACGTATTTTCAAAATTAACTGTTTACCTGTTTAATATATAAAAAATGACAGCAGAAATAAATTCCTATGTGAACAATGAAAATACAAACAAAACACTACTGCAGAAATAATCTTTGCTTCAATTACCATACCTAAGGCAGTCTTCATACATGACAACATGTTTCTGTAGGAGTCAACAATGAAAATATATATATATGAAGCATTCTGCATCTAGGCTGTAGATGTGGCCATTCTTACAGGTGAGCTAAGTACTCTGCAGATGGGGTATGGCAAGACTTCGAGGGAGGCCATAGCGTTGTAGCCCAGGATGTAAGCATATTTTCTGTGCTGTTCCCAAGCATTCCAAAACCTATCTACTCTATCCTATCAGTCCACTTCCCAGCGCTATTAGCTCAAGTGTAACATGTACTTTTCTCAAACTATCTTTTAGATTTCTCTAAGAGTGCCTTTGTTCTCTTCATGTACTTAAAACAGAGAATCTCTTTAATAAACAGAGTGGTCATCAGCCCTCTCCTCATGCTATGAGTCTTCTTTCATCATGTGACATGAGTCATTAGAGATCAGTCCCAATATTAATAATCGGGGAACTACATGTTCCATACACAAATCTTGCTTACACTGACACCACAAGTGCTTAGCTTTCCTTTCCTGTTTAGTAGATCATATTTGTCACCTCTCTTGTCTTCCTCTTTAGTCAGCAGCTTTCTATTATATTACACAATATGTACTTAGGAAAATGAAATATCAATACAATAAAATAGCTAATATATACTGAATGCTTAGAACAAACATCAACATTTTCTACATCAACTGTTTGTTCACTTAGTAAATCTAAAAAATAACAGAAATAAGTTCCTATGTGAACTACAATGAAAATACAAAGAAAACTCTACAACAAAAATAATCATTACTTCAATTATCACAACAAAGGCAGTTTTCACACATCAGAACAGCATGTTCCAAACACAAATATCACTTATACTGATAGCACATGTGTTTTGTTTTCTTGTCTTCTTTGAGATGACATACTTGACATCTTGTTGGTCTTCCTGTTTTCTTAGGAGGTTCTTGTGATGTTTCACTTGTCTGTTTATGGTCTGCTCCAGAATTCTTTTCAGAAGTTCTTTGGGCAGATACATACTGTTCCTCCTCTGTTGTAATTGATCATTTATCAATTCCAGTCCCAGTTCTCTAAGAAAATTTCTCCATATTTTGTGCTTGTTATTTTCTTTGTAAACTATGAAACTCTTTATGCCTGACATGTTTAGGATCTGGTAAAACACAACCACTGACCAATGTTTTGTGTTTCAAGTGACATCATAGTTGCCACATAATTTATCAACAATATCTACTCCACTTGTCATTTTGTTGCAAAATATGACAATTTCTGGCTTCATTTCTATCAATCATTTTTGTTTGTTTAGAGACAGGTTCTCACTATGTAGTCCAGGCTAGTCTTGAACTTACTATGAACTTACAGGCTTACCATGAACTTATGGAACCCTCCTGCCTCAGTCTCCGTAGTGCTGGGAATACAGACATGCACCATGGCACCTGGCCTCACTATCAATCTTATCATCATGGTGTAACATTGACAGTATGAATATTACTTTGTTTTTCTTTGCCATAGTATAGACCAGTCTAGCTTGGAACTCACTGTTCACAGGCTGACCTTGAACTCAGAATCCTCCTGCCTCAGCCTCCCCAGTGCTGGAATTACAGTTATCCACCAGCACACCCAGCCTTACTATCAATCATATCATCGTGGTGTAATGCTGACAGCATCAATACCACTTTGGTTTTCTTCACCACATAGGAGGCCAACCTTATATCTTCAAAGATTCCAAAGATACATTTCTCAATTGTGAACTTTCAACATGTTTTCAGGAATCTCAGCTTTATTCTTACAAATAGTTCCTGCTGTTCAACTGGTGTTGTAGCAAATGTAACATCAATGGATGATTAGCAAACAAATTATCAAATGTGATATGTGGGTTACTTTTTGAAACAGGTCCAACAAGTCGGTTCACAAAGTCATATGGTTTATTATGGCACAAAGAAAGACCTAGTGGCTGAGTTTCAGGATAAATTTCTAAATTCAAGGTGTAAAATGTATTTGTACCTACCCAGGCATATATTTCTATAGCATATGTGGAAGGTTTATTTGGCATATATTGCCAAAAGCTTCAACAACTGCAAAATGATGCAAGCTGTAAATTGTCATGTATTCAGATGGCATACAAATTGCTTGATGGTTAGAAACAAAGCTTTCAACAAATGAGCGAACAGCAGCCAAATTGTCTGATTTTTTTTTTCTTGGCGGGTCTTTTTGTCATCAAAATGTAAGCAATTTTGAAGGAAACCAGAGTAACTTTTCTAAAAAATCTCAATGCCACATCTGTAACTTCTCTATAAATCCTTTAGATTCTGATAATTACAATGATAAAATCTTGCTATGAAGGCTTTTAGTTCAGATAGTAAAGTATCATGATAAATATATTTGAGAAGTACTACTGCTGCATATAGAATGTTTTGTTTTTCATCATTAGTATATTTTAAAATATCTTATAGCATATCATCCATTACAAAAAAATTTCTAACACTGAATTGAAGTGCTGGCATTTTGTCCAATAGGTTTCACCCCAGCAAGAACCTAAAAACATTTTCTGACCTAGTTCTAACATTGGATTGTTCAGGTATACATGATCATTTTGTAGCATTTTGACTAATCAAATATTTATATACATTACTATTTTGCCCTCATATGAATCAAAGTCTTTATTCTGTACTTCTCTATCATATATCTGTCATATGTATCTGTCAGATGTCACATATGCTAACTTCTGTGCCTTACATGATCCAAGTCATCATTAGTAGCCAAGTCACCTGATGACTCACTTTCAACCTCCTCCCAAAGTTGTAAAAGTGGATTTCCATGCAACATTATACTGAACTGGGCTAATTCTACAAGAAAAATCAAAAGAAAACATTTAATAAAAAAACTATAAATATACAAAAATGTAACACAGTGCATATTATGGGTAAAACTCAACCATTTACACTTTGACATGTGTATACACCTTGCCATTTGTTGTAGCAAGCAGATGAACATAAAGATTGCTTTCTGTATTCCCTCAGTGCAGCTACTGGGACACACAGTTGGCTATCGTTATACTAAAGTACATTCTTTCAGTAGAAAAGCATAGTATGGGAATCTGCAAACCAGTATGAGGAACAAAGGGCAATGAATATCAGGTATTTTTTCTAAGCAAGGAGAAAGTAAGCAAGACAGATTTTGTTTTTGTAGCAGGAGTCAAACTCAGGACCTCAAGCTTGTCAGGCAGGCGCTGTGCCACTGACCTATATCCCTAGGAGCAAAACAGATTTTTTGTGCCAGAAGTGGAGTTATTACTGTGATGCCACCTGACTATGTGGTTCAGAAGCCATTGGAAGTGGTTTATGGGAGGAGTTTGGACAGGTTTGGAGACACTAGTTGAAGAAGTGGCCCTGGAATGCTGTAGCCTAAACTTTATGGGAGATTCTGGTTAGAACTTTTAAGATCAGAATGCTGACAGAAATCCTGCTGCTAAATACTAGGCTTAGGAGGTTTCTAATGGGAAGAAGGACTACATTGGCTCTTGGACTCCAAAAGATGTGTGCACGCTCTGGCAGAAAATTTGTCTACATTTTGTTCTTGTTCAGAGATTTTGCCTGAGACTGAAATTAAGAGAAGTGGGCTAATTTCTTCTGGTGGAAGAAATTTCAAAGCACTCTAAAATTGCGGCATGGCCACTATTGGGGTTTTTTTAACCAGATCAATGCTGAGAATCAAGAGCAAAGAACCCAGTAGAATGATTTACAATGTTTTGAGTTTGGTCATAAAAAAGTTCTGGGAAAATTAAGAACTGCAAAGAAAGAGCAAAGGAGACTGTGGTTGTGGGAAGGAACATAGCAAAGGAAAACATGGCCTGAGGACATTACAAGATTCAGTAGGACTCTATTCTTTGCAGCCTCAAAACTACAAAGGTGACTTTGCTTTGAGAAGAGAGTCCCAGTAGAATGGTGGTGGCCTAAAGAATGTGTTCCCTGGGACTGGGCTCATAGTGCTCGGTAATCCAGGTATTCAATCCCTACAACCAAGAAAGAAGATAGTCTGGCTACTGTCCCAGCTCACAACAGACCTTAACATCATCCACAGTGTGCTGATTTTGGGTGCATACAAAATACAAGAGTTGTGGGGTCAGGAAGGCTTCCACCCACATTTCAGAGGTGGTGGGAGGCCAGGAAGTGTGTCCCTCAGAGGGAAGTGTGTGAAGCTGTGAGTGTAAATCTAAAGTACAGTAGAGACCCCAGAAGGCTGGAGAAGCCAGGAATGTGGATCATCTGAAGAAAGCTCCAAGGAGTTAACAGAAACAGCCTGAGACAGAAGCCATGAGAATTACAGTGCCATAGGAGCCACACAGGCCCTTTGGAATTCACATCTCGCTACAGATTACCCCAGATGCAGGGCACAGAACTTTTTGTTCTGTTGGTTTTGGACTTACTTTGGTTCCTTTCTATCCCCCTATTTGTACCTTTTGGAATGGAAATGTTCATCTTGTGCCATTTTGTGTTGGAAGTGGTTTAACTTTCTTTTCATCTTCATAGAGGCTCACAGGTTAGAATTTGCCTTAAATCGCTGAGAAGACTTTTAATGTGACTTTTCATCAATGCAGAAACTATTAGGATTTTGGCAACTGTTATAAATGGACTACAGTGGCACCTTGGTTTATAAACTTAAATTTGTTTCATAATTCTGGAAAAGATGGCCACATTCATGTTTGTGCAAGAAAGATAGCCACAGTTGTGTTCATTGCCCAGTGCAGAGTGTATTGGGTGATACTATGTACCCCCAAGTCCTCATATACTTTTAAAGATTTTTTTTTTTTTGCCGCACCAGGAATCAAACTCACAGCCTCACGCCTGTCACACTTAAGCCACTGAGCCAAACTCCCAGCTCTCATATACTTTAGAAGGGGCTGAGTCTGATGCTTGTGTTCTGTTTGTTGTCTAGCGCCAGGACTGGTGATGTAAGTGCTGCACCTACCCAGGGGTGGAGCTGGCATACAGTGTAAAGGAGGCAGGTCTTCCTCTTTCTCTCTTCCACTCTTCCACCCTCTCTCTCTCTCTCGCCAGCATGCCTTGCTGTTGCAGCTGCCATGAATGGCAGCCCTGCCACACCATGCTGCTTTGGAGCCAACTAGGTATGGACTGAAACTCCCGAGACCGTAAAAAATAAACCTTTCCTTCCCTAATTTTGGGCATCAGGGATTCTGTCTCAGCAACGAGTGAAAAGTAACTAAGACACAGAGACTGCAAAAAAAAAAAATGAAATTTTACCAAACATTGCTGTTTGTGAACCAAATTGTTCACAAACAAAAGCATTCATGAACCAAGGTACCACTGCAAATGCCTTTTGTATAAAATGATGTACATAAGTCTTTTGGGGGCCAAAGCTGGTCGAATGCTATGGTTCATATCTAGATGTCTTACCAAAGCCTCTTACACTCATAGGTGGCTGGATCTAGGTTGCGTTGATGTTGATTAAGGGTGTGTGAATATAGATTAAGTATGTGATAACTAAATTGGTTTAGCATAGTTCTGGGTGTGGATATTGGAAGCCACACCCTGGGTGTGAGTGGCAACAATTAATGGGTTTGTAACCTAAAAGGAATATACAGGAAAAGACAGAAGGCAGGTTTCACTGTTTCACTGACTTCTGCCTGTTCTGTCATTGGGTGTTCCTCATCTTCCATGCCATCCTACTGTAGAGCCTGCCACCTATGGGCTGAAACCTCTACAAATTATGACTCAAAATGAACCTATATTCCTTTAACTTGTGGGTGTCAGATAAATTATCTCAGCAATGAGAAAGTGACCAAGACACCTTTAAATGCTCTGTATTTACTTTACAGTAGGACTGAGTTACCATTATCTCAAGATGCCTTAGTAGTATTTAGTTCAATTCTTTCTTAGCTTACTGGGTTAACACAGTAGAGTGAAACCACAACTAAAAGTCTTATTGAACTCAAAATAGATAGTACTTCTAAATGCTCTGTCATTCTCATCTGAACAATTAATTTGTATACATTATCTGGCTCCCCTTAAAACCCAGTTGTCTGCTTCCTATTAGCTTATACTTTCTAATCATTATAAATTATTTAATGATTTGTTCTAATATTTCCTAACACCAGAACTAAAACTAGAGCCCAACTCTTGTGATTGTTTACCAATGTTCTATTAGAAATACGCACTTTAAAACAAGTTGTAATCCTGAATGATAGATATAAAGTGAGTTCTATCTTAAAGATTAGGATTATGATTAATGGTTATTTATTCTGCCTTTTACAAGTTAACATTACAAAATGTGTGCAAGTATTAAAATATTATGTCACCTGTTCGATACATTACATATGCTTTTATATGTCTAGGTATCAGTTTAAAAATAAACTCAAACTTCATAAGAATTTTTTGGTCTCCCAGTAAAATAGGACATGGTCTGAATACTATAACCTCCCAGAATTCCTGTGTTGAAATAGAATCATTGATGTGATAGGTTTAAGAGGTAGGGATCACTGGAAGGTGATTAGGTGATAAAGTGAAACCCTCTTGAATGGGATTAGTACCCTTATGAAGAAGTCCAAGCCAGCACAGAGGAATATACTTTAATCTCAGCTACTCATGAGACTGAAGCAGAAAAATCACAAAATTGCGCTACTCTGGGCAACACAGTGAGATCTTGGCTCAAAACAAAATAGGAAGGATTGGGGATACAGCTTGGTGATAGAGTGCTTGACCATCATTTGCAAAGCCCTGAGTTCCATCCAAAGGTACCACAAAAACAAGGTCCCACTGAGATGCTTTGCCTGTTCCACCACCTGAGGACAGCTAAACTACAAAATCCATGAATGGGTACAAGCACTCACCACACACCAAAACTACTAGCACTTTAATCTGTGAGAAATAAACTTGTTTACATGCCACCCAACTTACTGTATTTTGTCACACCAGCCCAAATTGACTAAAATGATTAAAGAATATCTTTCTCACATGTACATGAAATCTGTCCTCCTAGATATAAATCATCATGATAGGCCAGAGGCAGCAGCACTCATGAAAACACTTAGAAAATACTCACCAAGAGACACAGGTACTTGGAAACAGGGGGCAAACAAAAGCCCAAACACCTTTCCTGGTCCAATGCCCTAGTGTGAACAACTGCCACAAACAGGATCATGGAAAGGGGGCCCCTTGAACTGAGTAACCTTCATACAAACTCACAGTGGGGCAAAGAGGAATGTGACTTGTAAGATTAAAAACTGCAGGCTGTGGAAGAAAATATGCTTCTTGAAATATGAAGGAACTTTCTCCCTTTTTTCCCCTACTTCTCCATTCATTTAACCCAATGTTTATTTACACCTCCAATGGTATGTTTTTGATTTTTTACTATTTTTTTGGTGGAATTTGGAGTATTACCACACATTTTCTTGCCCTGATCCCTTTTTTTAATGTTATATTACTTGTTTGAGTAGGTCATAGTCATCGTCATCATCATCTCCTTCTTCTTCTCCTCCTGCTCCTCCTTCTTCTTCTTCTTTCCCCTCTCTCTTTCTTTCTTTCTCTGTCTCTCTCTCATTGCTTTCTCTCGTTTAACCTGTTACCTTAGTACTTATTTTCTTTTCCCCTACTTTAATCTCCCCTCCCTATTATTTATCCTTCTCCTAGTTGATTTTTTTCTGTTACTGCTACCTGATGCTACTAATTTCCCTTCACTCCTTAATAGAATGTTTTACATCAATCCTACCACATTCTTTAAATAATTCCAATGATTAATTTTTGATAATCTATTTCTATTTTTTCTCCATATGCATACCATTTACACTTATGAATCTGGAGGTAGCTAACTATATCTTATTATGGCAGAAAACTGCCCTATAGTAAAAGGGGGTAAACTTGCTCTTTGGACTGGATATTTATGTGTATGATTACCTTATTTGTCTAAGAGTTTGTTCTGTAACTATAGTGTGTAAACATTTTTTGCAGACTGCTTACATAGGCATTAAATACCAGTGCATCCAACTACTTAAAACAACACCAATGGATATGAAAAATCACAGAAGCACTAATACAATCATAATGGGGGAATTCAACACCTCATTGTCACAAGTAGATCAACTCGACAGAAAATCAAGAAAGAAAATATCAGAGCTGAACCCAATCTTTAACTGAATGGACTTAATACATATCTATAGTATTCCACCCAGCAACAGAATACATATTCTTTTCAGATACATGAAAATTTCTCCTAAATAGATCACATACTAGCTCAAATAGGTTGCTGAAGTAAATGCAAAAGAACTACAATCATCCTGTGCATATGATCCGAACTTGGTGCAATGAAATTTGAAATCAATGGCAAAAGAAACCACAAAAACTACATAAACATAGAGAAATTAAATAATACTCTCTTGAACAACCAATGGGTCACAAATGAAATTAAAGAAATTAGGAGTGTGGTGCACGGGGGCAGCAGGGACCAGGGGCACAGGGTGGCACATGCCAACAGGTAGGAACAAGCAATGTGGAAAAGTCCAAAGCCACAGTGAGAGAACAAGCCAAGGGCTGGTAAGTGAGGTGAACTCATGCTGTGCTCTGGGACACAGACAAGCAGAACAGAAGTGGGCAGTTGGTGCCCCCATTTTATTTCAAAGGGCTCCAGGTAAACTCCAGCAGTACAATGGTCCTGGGTTGCTTCATTGCCAATGTACCTGAGTGAAACGAGGGAAGAGGCTATCCAGGCACAGTAGACTGTCAGCAGGCAGGAAGCAGACTAGGGGGAATTTGGCTGAGAGATAAGAGCTGGGACCACTGAGACTCCACTCTGGTGGCCACCAAAAGCTAGACTCAGCCCTAAATACAAAGGACTAGAGGCACTCCCCTGGTCTGAGACCTGCAGAGTGGGTTAAGCCCAGTGGCATTAATGAAGCAAGTAGCCAACAAAAGAAAAATAAGATGTTAAGGATAAGTATCAGTTATAACAATCAACTCACCAATCAAAAGAAACAGACTGAGCGGGGCATGGTGGTGCACACCTTTAATCCCAGCACTCAGGAAGCTGAGGCAGGAGGATCATTGTGAGTTCGAGTCCAGCCTGGGCTACAAACTGAGTTCAAGGCTAGCCTGAACTGCACAGTGAGACCCTGTCTCAAAAAATAGGGCCAGGGATTTAGCTCAGTGGTGTAAGCACCTGTCTGGCAGGCACAAGGTTGTAAGTTCGATTCCCGGTACCAAAAAAAAAAGAAAAGAGAAAAAAGAAACAGACTAGCAGAATGGATCAAGGAGCAAGATTCAACAATGTGCTGAATACAAGGATTAAAAATTAAATTTAAAAAGTTATTTTAATTAAATATTTTTTAATTAAAAAATTAATTAAAAAAGCTATTCACAGACTGAAAGTCAAAAGAAGGAAAACAATACTCCATGCAACAGGGACCCAGAAAAAAGCAAGAGTAGCTATTCTATTTGCATATAATGTGAACTTCAAGCCAAGACTGTTCACAAAAGACGAAGGTCACTACATACTTGTTAAAGGAAAACTCCAAGAAGAGATAACAATTATAAATATATATGTACCAAATACTGGTGGACCCAAATACATACAACAAATATTAATGGGCATCAAGATTCAAATAAGTACTAACATAATTTTAATGGGGGACCTTAATACCCCACTATCACAAATAGATTAACTAGACAAAAAAAATCAACAAAGAAATATCAGAACTAAACAAAACCTCTGAACAAATGGAATTGGTAGATTTCTACAATGTTTCACCCCACCACATCAGAATACACATTCTTCTCAGCTGCATATGGGACATTCTCCAAAAGAGATCACATACTAGCCCATAGAACATGCTTAAGTAAATGCAAAGGAATTGAAATTATCCCATGTATATTATCTGACCACAGTGCAATTAAAATGGAAATCACTGGCAAAAGAAACCATGAAAGCTCATTAAATATATGGAAATTAAATAACACCCTCCTGAACAACCAATGGGTCACAGAGGAAATTAATGAGGAAATTAAGTAGTATTAAATGATAATGCCAATACAACATACCAGATCTTATGGGACTCAATGAAAGCAGTCCTAAGAGGGAAATTTATAGTGGTAAATACCCACATCAGGAAAACAGAACAAGCTCAAATAAACAACTTAAGATTCAACCTCAAACTTCTAGAAAAAAAGACCAAATCAAACCCAAATCTCTTATGAGGGAGGAAATTACAAAGATAAGAGCAAATATCAATACAATGGAAACTAAGAGGATAAAACAAAGAATTAATGAATCGAAGATTGGTTCTTCAAAAGATTAAATAAAATTGATAAACCCTTGGCTAACCTTATCAAAAAGAGGAAAGAAAAGACTCAAATTTATGAAATTAGAAACCAAAAAGGGTGAAATCACAATGGATCCTGTGAAACTTCAGTTCATCAATACCCACTTCAAGAACCTGTAATCTAATGAGACAGAAAACACAAAATAAATGGACGGATTCCTAGATACATATGCCAAAACTGAATCAAAGCTGGGCATGATGGAGCATATCTGTAATCCCAGCACTTGGAAGGCTAAGCAGGAGGACTGCCATGAGTTCGAGGCCATCCTGGACTACACAGTGAGTTCGAGGCCATTCTGGACTACAGAGTGAGTTCAAGGCCAGTCTGAGTTACATAGCAAGACCTGTCTCTAAATAAATAAATAAATAAATAAATAAGAAACAAAACAAAACTAAATCAAGAAAATATAAAACTTCTAAATAACCAAGTATCAGTCAATAAAATTGAAAATTTTACTAAAAATTTACCAACAAAAAAATGCCTAGGTCCTGATGGGTTGACTGCTGAATTCCACAAGAAATTTAGAGAAGACTCAATGCCATTAATGCTGAAACTCTTTAATGAAACAAGTGTTATCCTGATACAAAAACCAGAGAAGGATCCACCCAAAAAAGAAAACTAACTACAGGCCAATCTCTCTAATGAACAGAAACACAAAATTATTCAATAACATACTGGCAAACAGAAACCAACAAATTATCAAGAAGATTACACACCATGACCAAGTAGGATTCATCCCAGGGATACAAGGATGCTTCAACAAATGCAAATTAGGGTTGGTGATATAGCTCAGTGGCACAGCGCCTGCCTGACAAGCACGAAGTCATGAGTTGGATCCCCGGTACCAAAAAAAAAAAAAAAAAAAAATCACATGATCACCTCAATAGAGGCAGAAAAAGCATCTGACAAGGTTCAACACCCATTCAGGATAACAATCCTCCATAAAATTGGAACAGATGGTCTTTCTCAATTTGACAAAAGTCACCTATGACAAACCAACAGTCAGAATCATATTAAATGGTCAAAAACTGGAAGCTTTCACTCTAAAATCAGGAACAAGACAAGGATGTCCACTGTCTCCACTGTTCTCCAACATAGTTCTGCAAATATTAGCCAATGAAATTAGACAAGCAAAAGAAATAAAAGGAATAAAGAGAGTAAAGGAAGAAGGTAAATTATCATTATTAGCAGAGGACATGATACGCCACATAGAAGACCCCAAAAACTCCACCAAAAGATTTGTAGACTTAATAACCAAATTTAGCAGTACAGCAGAACACAAACTCAGCACTCAAAAATCAATAGCATTCCTGTACACAAACAACAAACTCACTGAGAGAGAAATTAGGGAAACAAAACCTTTCACAATAGAATCCAAAAACATGAAATACTTAGGAATCAATCTAAAAAAGTAAAAGAACTATACACTGAAAAATTACAGTACTCTGAAAAAGGAAATCAAAGAGGATATCAGAAAATGGTATATCCCTTGCTCAGGAATAGAAAGTACCAACATAGTGAAAATAGGCATACTCCCAAAATTATTATATAGATTCAATGCAATCCCAATCAGACTACCATTAGACTACCTCAGAGAACTGGAGAAAGCATTCCTAAACTTCATGAGGAAAGAGAGGAGGCCTAGAATAACACAAAAACAATTCCCAGGAACATAGGCAAGGCAGAGGACATCACAATCCCTGACTTGAAATTATACTATAAAGCTACTGTGATAAAAACAGAATGGTACTGGCAAAAAAAAAAAAAAAACAGACCTGAGGATCAATGGAACAGATCAGGAGATGCATAAACAAATTCCATATACACTCAGCCAACTTATCGTTGACAAATGAGCCCAACACTTTCACTGGAAGAAAGATAGCCTCTTTAATAAATGGTGCTACAAAACCTGGCTTTCTAAATGCCAACAACTAAAACTAGAGACATGTCTATCACCATGCACTAAACTAAAATTGAAATGGATCAAAGATCTAAATATTAAAACAGAAACACTAAATCTGCTGGAAGAGAGACTAGGCAGAACTCTTGAAGACATAGGTGCAGGCAAAGATTTCATGAACAAAAACCCTGATCTCACAGGAAATAATACAAAGAATCAACCACGGGTATCTCATCCTATTAAAAAAACTTTTGCACAGCAAAAGAAATAACCAAGAGTGCAAACCTCAAAGTGGAATAAAAAGCCGGAGCCAGTTCTCCCTCAAACAACTTATATCTAGAAAATATAAAGAATTGAAAAAAAATCAGACTCCCCAAATTTAGAGATCCAATCCAAAACTGAGCATCCGAGATGAATATACACTTCTCAGAGGAAGAAATACAAATGGCAAATAAATATATGAAAAAATGTTTATCATCACTGGTCATTTGAGAGCTACAAATTAAACCAATGCTGAGATTCTATCTCCCTCCAGAAACAATGGCTATCATCATGAAATCAACCAATAACAAATGCTGGTGGGGCTCTGGGGAAAAAGGAACCCTTCTCCATTATTGGTGGGAATGTAGACTTGTGGAACCACTATAGAAATCAATGTGCAGATTCCTCAAAAAACTAGGATTAGACCCATTTGACACAGCTATCCCCCTTCTTGGTGTCTTCTGGAAGAATTCAAAACATCATACCATAGCGATACACATGCTGCCATGCTTACAGCAGCACAGTTTATAATGCCTAAATCTTGGAAATAACCTAAATGCCCATCAGCTGACGAATGGATAAAAAAAAAGATGTTTTATATAATGGAGTACTACTCAGCCATGAAGGATAAACTAAAGGGACCAAAACTGAAAGCTTTCAACATAAAATCAGGAACAAGACAAGGATGTCCACTGTCACCACTCTTGCTCAATACAGTTCTGGAAACATTAGAACATTTTTTTAAAAGAGAAAAAAATTAAAATTAAAATAAAACAGAGTTCCAAAACAGGTTAGTAGGAGAGCTACAATAATTAATACATTGTGTATTGTTGTCTTCATGGTAATTATTCAGAGTACAAAATATAGGCATGATATATTGCCCAAACAATGTTAGTACAAACCTTTCTTTTCAATGAACTAAGAGAAACTAATTGTGTAACTACCTTAACTATCTTGGTAATAAATATATTTTTTTCTTTTTCCTTTTCTTCCTTTCCCCTTTCCCCCATCTTTTGAACAGTTTGTTCCCAATTTGGAATACCTTTTATACATTTTGGTACATCCATAGTACAAGTCTTTTGGTGAAGTTTTTGGGGTCTTCTATGTAGAGTATCAGGTCATGTACAAATAATGATAATTTAACTTCTTCCTTTCCTATCTTTATTCCTTTTATTTCTCAGAGTGATGCTAGGTTCCATAAATTAATTTGGAAGCACTCCATTCCTTGTAATCTCTTTAAAGAGACTGATGAGTAGCTGGGCGTGGTGGCACATGCCTTTAATCCCAGCACTCAGGAGGCTGAGGCAGGATGATCATTGTGAGTTCGAGACCAGCCTGGGCTACAAAGTGAGTTCAAGGCCAGCCTGAACTGTATAGTGAGACCCTGTCTCAAAATATGGGGCTGGGGATTTAGCTCAGTGGCCTAAATGCCTGGCTGGCAGGTGTGAGGTTGTGAGCTCAATCCCCGGTACCAAAAAAAAAAAAAAAAATGATGTGTATAGGTGTTATAACATACTTAAAGGACATATAGAATATAGCAGTGAATTCATCCTGTTCTGGGCTTGTTTTAGTTGCCAGTTTCTTTACTACTGTCTCAATTTCATGGCTTGTTTTTGGGTTGTTCAGCAATTTTGTGTGTTCTTGGTTTTGCTTTGCCAATTTGTTCTCTTCTCTAATGGATAATGTTTATAGAACTATACTGAATATGAGTCATTTGAGAAATGCAAATTAAAACAACATTGAGATCCTGTATCACTCCAGAAAAAATAGCTACCATCAAGAAATCAACCAATAACAAATGCCATCAAGGCTATGGGGGAGACCCCCTTCTCCATTGTTGGTGTAAGTGGTAAATTGTTACCTCTATGGAAATCAGTATAGAGATTCCTCGAAAAACTAAAACTAGAGCTTCCATTTAACCCAACTATTCCTTTTGTAGGTAAGTGACCAAAACAGCATGCTATAACACCTATACTCTTCAATCTCTTTAAAGAAATGAAAAGGAATGGAGTGCTTCCAAATTCATTTATGGAAGCCAGCAACACTCTGATTTCAAAACCAGATAAAGACCCAACTAAAAAAGAAAACCAAAGGCCAATCTCCTTGACGAATATGGATGAAAAAAACAATCCTTAACAAGATATTAGTGAATGGAATGCACCACATCAAAAAGATCATACATTACAACCAAGTAGGTTTTATCCCAGATACAGATGGTTCAAACTACACAAATCAGTAAATGTAATGTATCACATAAACAGAAGCAATGTGAATGTATTAGTAGATGCAGAAAACACTTTTGACAAAATCCAACACCTCTTCATGATAAAAACCCTGAAGTAAAAAATGTATAGAAGGACCATACCTGAATTTGATAAAAGGTATGTGTGACAAACCATCAACCAACATCATGTTAAATGGGGACAAAATAAAAGGATTCCCTTTAAAATCAAGAACAAGACAAGAATGCCCACTATCATCACTTCTTTTCAACACAGTTCTTGAAACATTAGCCAGAGCAATCAAACAAGAGAAAGAAATAAAAGGGATACATATAGGAAGGATGAACTCAAATCATCATTTGCAGATGTCATGATACTCTACAAGAAGATCCAAAGAATTCCACCAAAAAAAGAAAACTTTACAATTAACAACCAACTTAAGTAATGTAACAGGATACTAAATCAACACATAAAAATCAATAGCATTTGTGTACATCAATAATGAACTCAGGGCTGGGGATATAGCTTAGCGGCATAAGTGCCTGCCTGGCAAGCATAAGGTCCTGAGTTCGATTCCCAACACCAAAATAAAAAAAGAAAGAAAGAAAGAAAGAAAGAAAGAAAGAAAGAAAGAAAGAAAGAACTCAATGAGAAGAAAATTATGAAAATAATATTATTCATGGTAGCATCAAGAAAAATTAAATAATTAGTAATTAACCTTTAAGAACTCTCCAAAGAAAACTACAGTACAGTGAACAAGGAGATAAAAAAGGACATCCGGAAATGGAAAGATGTTCCCTGCTCCTGAAAAGGCAGAATCAATATTGTCAAAATGGCCATACTCCCAAAACTGTTACACAGATTCAATGCAGCCCCAATCAAAATAACAACAGCACACTTTACAGACCTAGAGAAACAATCTTAAAATTCATATGGAACCATAGTAGACCCAGAATAGCAAAAGCAACTGAGGACAACAAAAGCAAAACAGGAGGCATCACAACACTTAACTTCAAGCTATACAAAGTGATAAAAAAAAATGGCCTATTAATGAAACCAAAAAAAGGCATACAGATCAATGGAATAGAATGGAGGATGCAAAAACATCCCCAGACACGTTCAACTATTTGATCTTCAACAAAGGGGCCATTGGAGGAAAGCATTCAACAAATGTTGCTGGAAAAACTTGAGTATCTGTTTGCAGAAGACTGAAACTGCATCCCTATCTTCCACCATGTACAGTAGTAAACTAAAATTAAAATGGATCAAAGATCTAAACATTAAAACAGGAACACTGAACCTACTGGAAGATAAAATAGGTAAAATACTTGAAGTCATAGGCCTCAGAAAGGATTTTCTAAAGAGAACCTCAATTGCACAGGAAATAACCAAGTTTACATCCAACTGAAAAGCTTCTGCACAGTAATTAGTAAAGTGACAACCTACAGAATGGGGAAAATATCTGCCAACCATTTTGACAGACATCTAGAATATATTTAAAAACTCAAAAGAAATTAGACCACCTAAAATAAAAGAAACCCAATCAAAAAATGGGCAACTAAATTGAAAAGATACTTCTCAGAGGAAAAAGTACAAATGGCCAGCAAATATATGAAAAAATGTTCAACATGTCTAATCATTACAGAAAGACAAATTAAAACATTATGATACCATCACACACCAGAAAGAATGGCATTCATCAAGAAATCAATAACAAAGGCTGGCATGGCTGCAATGAAAAAGGAACCCTCCTACACTGTTGGTGAGAATGCAAACTAGTGCAACTACTGTGGAAATCAGTACAGATATTTCTCAAAGAACTAAAATTAGAAATTCCATGACCCAGTTATTCCCCTTCTACGATCTTTTCCAAAGAGCTAAAGATATCATACCACAGTGATATATGCATACCAATGTTTATAGTGGCACAATTCATAATAGCTAAATCCTGGAAGCAGCCTACATACCCATCAATAGATGAATGGATAAAGAAAATGTGGTTATCTATACATAAAGGAATATCACTCAGCTATAAAAAGGACAAATTTGAGACATTTGTAGGAAAATGGATATACCTGGAAAATACAATGTTGAGTGAAATAAGCCAGACACACAAGTTTAAATATTATATGGTATCTCTCATTTGAATAGGACAAATTACAAATAAAGAGATCAATAGAGGATGGATAGAAGGAGACATGGGCATGATCTCTTGCAAATGGGAAGGGGTATAACAGACTAGAGCCAAAGGGTGAGAGAATGGAAGGGAAAATAAGTAGAATAAAGATATATCATACACAGGAACCTAGTAACCTCAATGAATGTAGATAGTATATGCCATAAAAATGAACTAAGACTAGTAACGTCAGTAAGAATGAAAATGGGGAAAGGGGAATTAGAAGAAGAGGGAGGAAGGGGGAGGGATGAAGAAGAGGATTAAAAAAATGGAAGTAAGCTATATTATGTACATGTACCCACTCCACAAGATGATTGTAAAATGAACATACAGCAAACATGTACTAATTTTTTTAAAATGCTGGTGAAGATGTGAAGAAAAAGGAACCCGTCTACACTGTTGGTGAAATTGCAAACTAGGTCAACTACTATGAAA
Organism: Dasyprocta punctata; assembly: GCA_004363535.1. Taxonomy (NCBI): domain Eukaryota; kingdom Metazoa; phylum Chordata; class Mammalia; order Rodentia; family Dasyproctidae; genus Dasyprocta; species Dasyprocta punctata. The sequence goes on along the minus strand of RJWM01024251.1, from coordinate 7,705 downwards.
ATCAGTACTGCACAGAAACTCCTCAAAAAACTAAAAATAGAAATCTCATTTGCCCCAGACAAATCTCTCTTGGGTATAATAGCAATAGAGTTGAAGTCATCATATTACAGAAATACAAGCATACCCATGTTTATAGCAGCACAATCCACAATAGCTAAATTAGGAAAGTGGCTTATATTCTCATCAACACATGAATGAATAAAGAATATATATGTGTGTGTGTGTATATGTATATACAACGGAGTACTATTTTATCATAAAGAAGGATAAATTTGAGTCATCTGTAGGAAAATGATGTACTTCCAGCCTATCTTACTAAGTGAAATAAATCAGGTACAGGTTAAATATCATATGGTTAAATATAAATATAAGCAATTTAAAGAGCAAAATAAGAGATGGGAAAAAACAGGGAGGTGGATTTGGTGGAGATAAGGAGGGGAGAATAGGAAGGTGGTATGGGAAGAGGGGATTGAAACTGATATATCCCAAAAACTTGAATGGAATTATTACATATTGCAAACATACACTAATAAAAAGTAAAATTTTTGAAAATTTCTTTTCCTGCAAATGAATAACCCAATGTCTTAAGTGAGTTTAGGCACCACTAAGCTGCTAGAAAGATTTTAATTTTGTTTCAATAATCATCTTTCAAATACTTTAAATGTCACTGAATCACTGCCCACACTTTTGAGTTCAGGGCTAAATTACCTACTACATAGTGCGACCCTGTCTCAAAAAACTAGGACTGGGAGTTTGGTTCAGTGGCTTAAGCACCTGCCTGGCAGGCGCAAGGTTGTGAGTTCGAGCCTCAGTGCCAAAAAAAAAAAAGATAAAAAAAAAGGCTATCCTTTAAGCCAGGCATGGTGGTACATGCTTTAATGCCAGCACTCTGGGAAGCTGAAGCAAGAGAATCATAAGTTCAAATCCAACCTGGGCAATTAACTTAGCAAGACTCTGTCTCAAAATAAAAAATTAAAAAGGGCTGGGGATATAACTTAGTGTGAAGCCTCTTGCTTCAATCTCTAGTATTGAAAAAAGAAAAGAAAAAAGATATTCTGATTTTTTTCCTGTAAGCTCTGTTTATTCTCAGTAAATGTTGGGTCTGCTCAGTGATCAGTGTTGTTTCTTAATATACATGCTATGCTATAAAAGTTAAATGTCAACTAAGATCTCTAAAAAGTAGAGTAGGAAAATTATTCACTTAGTGTAATTATATTCCCATTTGATTAATATGAAGGCGACAATTAAACTGTCTTAAATTTTCTCTACTTGGTTAACTATCAGCAGCCATTTAGAGGTGGGAAAGAGTTCATTTACGATTGGAAGAACTTAAAGCTTCCAAATGTAGTCCATGAGGTCAGAGCCAACAAATAAAAACAGAACAGTATTTATCCAAAATAACTACTAAATGGAACACACAAAGTAATCATACTAAAATAAAAGGTATGTTAGACATCATTGGGAATACCTCCTACAAACCAGAGAAAGAACACTCTGCCTTGCTGTGTGCAATAAGCCAAAGGGCATGAGCCAGTCAAAAAGCAAATAAAGAAGTCCACATTTGGCATGAAAATATGAGGAGGATCTTGAAATATACTTCCTAGAAAAACTGGAAAAAATGATAAAAAGAAAAACCATTTAAAGTCCCTATAAATGGTCTTGGGGGCATAAAGCAAATCAAATAACATTTACTAGAGAAAATCTACAATAGCTCAGTAAGAACAGCAAGAACTTGTAGTGAATTAAGCAGAACAAGATCTCTGCCTCTCCATCCCAGTTCACTGAAATGAAAACTCCACTTAAGATTGGTAGACGCCCCTCTCATTAAGTTCCTAGTCCAAAATCTATCTTTGTGGGAAGGGCAGAATGTCAACTTTTAAATCCTTCTCCCAGTAACCTGCTGCTGGAACTAAGATCTGGGATATTGTGTCTAAGAGGTAGTAACTCCATTCTTCCACACACCCCCAGAAGAGGCACAAAGACTACCTTAGGTATGGTGCTGCTGAGAATAATGAGGCTCCAATCATCTTGGCCCTGGCTCATAACAACTTGGTTTTATACTAGGAGAGGCAATCCCAGTACTCGGGAGGCTGAGGTAGGAGGAGCGTTGTGAGTTCGAGGCTGGCTTGGGCTACAACGCGAGCGCAAGGCCGGCCTGAGCTACACAGTGCAACCCTGCCTCAAAAAACCAGGGCCGGGAGTTTGGCTCAGTGACTTAAGTGCCTGTCTAACAGGTGTGAGGTTGTGAGTTCAATCCCCGGTCCCGCAAAAATAAACAAACAAACAAACAAACAAAAAAAAAATATATATATATATACTAGGAGAGGCAAGTACCTGCTCCCACTTTCTCTACCTAACACTCAGGTAAGAGTATCACTCAGAAATGTACCATTCTCCCCATCCTCAGCTCCAAAGCTGTGGCTAGGAGATTATGCCTGGCTAGAGAAGGTTTCCCCAAAGCAGATAGCTTCTAATCTCTTCCCAGAATTGACTTCATTTGCAACTGGATACGAAAAAATTCAAGCCTAAGGTTGCTCTTACAAACAGTGAAGGTTGTAGTAAAAAGCAAGTTTAGAGGAGGTGGGCAGAATAAGTGTACATAGAGGCTAAAGTGTAAATAAACTGATTTGCCCCAGAGAACCAGAAAACCAAGGAGAGAAAACTAGAAGAAGTCTGCCTCCAGGCAGAAAACAAATATCAAACACTGACCTTAAAAATCACCCCTTCACAGGCGTGAGGTCGTGAGTTCGATCCCTGGTACCAAAAAAAAAAAAAAAAAAAAAAAGCTACTCTAAAAATCACCCCTTCAGAGGAACCTAGTTCCTAGTGTTGACTGCTTTAGCCTAACAATTTACATACCACTGCATGTTGAAAACAACTATATGATCTGCCAGCAATTACTGGAGAATAGCTGGTAAAGAGATAAAGAGAGCTCTGTCAAAACCACTGTCATCCCAAAATGCCCATAAGTATACTCAAGGCTGAGTAGCACTGAGCTCCTGAAAAGCACTGTCAGAAGCTTAACAGATACGTTAAAATAATCCACCTAGTCTAGAGAAGGGAACAAATGCCCAGAATTGATACATCATGTAAAATATCCAGCTTCCAAAAAAAAATTGTGAGACATGCCAAGAAAAAAAGTATGACTTGGGAAAAAAAGCAGTCAAGAGAAACCATTTACGCATTCAAACAGACGTATTAAAGAGAAAAGGTCTTGAAAGTAGTCATTATAAATATGTTCAAAGACTAAATGGAACCATGTTAAAGAAGTAAAGGAAGCCAGGCATGCTGGTGCACACCTTTAATCTCAGCACTCAGAACGATAGCCACCTCCAACACTCGTTAGGACAACATGCCAATCTTTGCCTTCCCCAACCCTCTGATGGGACCAAACCAGATCCTCCCATATCCCCAGGAGATCTAATTTATCTTAAATCTTCTAAATACACAGGACTACAACCAAAGTGGAGTGGCCCCTACCTGGTCTTCCTCTCAACTCCAACGGCGGTCAAGGTTGCTGGACTGCCATCCTGATTCCACGTCACTCAAGTTAAGCAGTGCCCTCCTAACCCTAACTCCCCTGACTCTAAACATCCTGAGTGGTCATCACATCTCCTATCTCCCACCCATCTCCATCTCATCAAGGCCCCACAGCCACAACTTTCAGACTAAGTCATGTTCTGTTATCCTATTTTGGTTCCTGATCCTTTACATTCTATTAGTTATCTTTTTTCACTGTAAGATTCTGGGCAGTCTTTCCTAAAGACTCCCACATTATACATAAGATTGCTCTCATACTGTTCTACCTAACAACTATCTTAGTTCTCTCCAGGCTCAGCTGTTTAGTTAAACATGAGATGACTGTGGGTCCGGGCTCTCGTCTCACTTATAGTGACACTGCCACAGCCTTCCCCACCCCTAGTCTATAATTTCCCAAACATGATTCAATTGTCAGGCCTTACATTTCTCATGTTCCCCATTCTTTCCAGCTCAACACCTAGACCAAAAACAAGTCCTACCTACACTTTTATCCTTTCAGATGGTGAAGTAACTGCCTCCCGTAACCGCACCCCTCCGAACTCCACACTCATTTTTCAGATTCTTCCTCACCATGGCCCTGATGGAAAGACACATTTGGACCATGGGCACCTTTCCGTCTACCTCTCCTGGGTCCTTTAATTATGATAGTGGCCTGCCTCCTCATAGCACCTTGTCGTTTATTTCTCCAGTCTAAGATGTGAGCATTCACCAACGATACATTTCTTATCCTAGCTGAAACACCTGGTACCAGCTTCTACATGGGTATCAAACATTATCCAGTCAACCCTCCTAAACCCCAACATGATGCCCCCATCCAGCAGGAAGTAGTCAGACAGAGTCTTTGCCCTTTTCCTAGCAATACAAAAATGGGAATGAAAGAGTTTTACCCTAGTATAAATTACTATACAATTATGGCCTAACATGGCGAAAGGCCAAAGCGGGAATGCTTACCATTTCCTCCTTCTTCTTCAGCCCTAATTGCAACTCCCTGTCCCATTTACATGCATAGAAAATTCCAATCAGTTCCTCACACATCATCAATGCCCAGCCCAAGTGCCGCTTCCAGTCAGAAGTCATAAAACCTCCTGCCATGTTTGTCTCTGGCAAAGGAGATAGACCAAGCACCACGGGTTTGTGCTCCTTTCCACATCCTTAATAAAGGCATTCTTCTCTTTAAAAAAAAAAAAAAGAACAATAGCCACTAGTTCAAGACAGGCCTGGGCCACATACTGAGTTCAAGGCCAGCCTGCACTACAAAGTAAGACCCTACCTCAAAAAACCAAAAACATAAAAAATAAAAAAGGAGCAAAGCAAGGTGAATGGAATGACAATCATCATATTAAAGAATATCATTAAGCCGGGCGTGGTGGTGCATGCCTTTAATCCCAGCACTTGGGAGGCTGAGGTAGGAGAGCATTGTGAGTTCAAGGCCACCTTGGGCTACAACGCGAGCGCAAGGCCGGCCTGAGCTATATAGATAGTGCGACCCTACCTCAAAAAACTAGGGCTGGGAGTTTGGCTCAGTGGCTTAAGCACCTGTCTGGAAGGTGTGAGGCTGTGAGTTGGAGACCCGGTGCCACAAAAAAAAAAAAAAAAAAAGAAAAGAAAAAAAAGAATATAATTAAACAAATTTTTTAAAAAATAGAAATATGAGAGCTGCAAAGTATAATGACTGAAGAATTCATTAAAGGCTCAACAGTAGATTTGAACAGGCAGAAAAATCAATGAATATTAAGACTAAGCAACAGGTATAACAGAAAAAAAGCTGAAGAAAAATAAACAGCCTCAGAGAAATGGAAGACATTATTAACCATATTAATACACAGGATAAGTACACCAGAAGACAGAGGAATTGGAAGAAAAATTTTTGGTGAAATAATGGCTAAAAACTTCCTTAGTTTATTAAGAACAACAATAATACACATATCCAGAAAGTTCAACAAATTCTAAGTAAGAAAATGCACGGAAATCCGCAGATTCATAATACTAAATACTGAAAGACAAAGACAAAGGGAAATTCATAAAAGAAGCAAGAAGGTTCCCCTACTAGCAAAGGAACCCTAAAATTAGCAGCAGGTTTCTTAGTAGAAACAGTGGAGCTCAAGCCAGGTACAGGGGTGCACACTTATAATCCCATTGGTCTACTCTGGAGGCTGGGGCAGGAAAACTACAAATTTAAGACCAGGCTGGGCAATTTAAATTTTGAGATCCTGTCTCAAAATTTAAAAAAAATTAAAGAGGACTGGGAATGTGGCTTGGTAGTAAAGTCTTTACCTAGTATGTGTGAGACCCTGCATTCAATCCTCAGTACCAAGAGGGAAGGAGGGAGGGAGAAATGGAGGGAGACAGGGAAGGAAGGAAGGGAGGGGAAGAAAAGAGGGGAGGAAAACAGGAGAGAAAGAAGGTGGAGGAAAGAAGAGGGAGAGAGGGAGGGACATAAGGATGGAGAGAACAAATGAACAAGGCTAGAAAGTAATGGGTTAACTATCAAAAATGCTCAAAGAAAAAACTGTCAAGCAAAAATTCTATATACAGCAAAAATACTGTTCTAAAATGGAAGTAAAATAAAGACATACCCAAACAAAAACTGGGAGGATTTGTTGCTAGAAGAGCTACTTCACAGGAAATAGCTAAAGGAAGTTCTTATAACTGAAAGTAAGTGACATCCAGATTGTAACTTAAATCCACACAAAAAACAAAGAACACTGGAAAAGGTAGTGAAGTAATTACACAAGACAATATAAATGTTTACTTTTCATATTTTCTTCTTTGAACTGATTTGAAAGGCAATTGTATAAAGTAATTATATTCATATTACATATGAATATAATATATTTTGATACTATGACATATAGAGATACAATGTATTTGCCAATAACATCAAAAGGAGACAGGTGGGATTACAGCTGTCAGGATAATGAAATAATTCCAGACACATATCATTTACCAAAAAAATGATAAAGTTCATGAAATACAAGTTATATAACTTCTTTTCTTCTCTCAACTTCTTTAAAACATTATATAAATTAATAATCATGATATTGGTATTGTTGGAATTACAACACATGGTGATATGTAAAAATAACAAAAGGGGGAAAGGAATAGAACTATATGTGAGTAATGTTTATATTATCTCACTAGAATTAAGTTATAAAAGTCTTATAAAATATGTGTAAACCTTCATTCATGATTTCAGATTTGGCAACGGATTCTTGGATATAACACCAAAAGTATTAGCAATGAAACAAAAATATATAAATTTCACTTCATTAAAACAAAACAAAAAAAACCTTGTTACAAGGAATGTAGCCTAGGGCCTTGCACATGCTAAGCATCTGCTTTACAACTACACACCCCAGCCAAAATGAAAAACTTTTGTACTTCAAAGGACACTATCAAAAAACTAAAAAGAAAACTCACACAATGAGAGAACATTTGTAAATTATCTATCTGATAAGGAATGTGTGATCAAAATATATAAAGAACCTTTACAAATCACTAAAACAAAAATGAAATTTTTAAAATCCTGAGCTGAGATGTACAGCTCAGTAAGAGAGTTCATGCTTTGCAAGCACCAAAAAGCAAAAACCCAATAATCCAATTTAAAAATAGGCAAAGCATACAAATAGACATTTCTCCAAAGTAGATACACAAATGGTCAATACACACATGGTTAAGATACTCAATATCTTTAGTCATAAAGGAAATGCAAATCAAAACCAAGATGCAGTACCATTTCACACCTACTACAATGGCAAGAATCAAAATCAGGTCAAATGTCAGAGAGAAACTGGAAACCTCATACACTTCTGGTAGTAATATAAGGCATGCAGCCAGCCTTACATTACTTTGAAAATCAGTCTGACAATTTCTTAAACAAGTAAACATAAAGTTACCATACGATATGGCAATTCTACTCTTAAGGAAGTACAAAGTATGTATACCTAAAAGAAATAAAAACTTGGTAGCCAGGCATTGCGGCACACACCTTACGCCTTTAATCCCAGCACTCAGGAGGCTGAGGCAGGAGACCAGCCTGGGCTACAAAATGAGCTCAAGGCCAGCCTGAACTGCATAGTGAAACCTTGTCTCAAAAAATAGGGCCAAGAATTTAGCTCAGTGGCATAAGTGCCTGCCTAGCAGGTGTGAGGTTGTGAGTTCAATC
>RJWM01024250.1:0-31027 GCA_004363535.1 Dasyprocta punctata | reverse complement strand
TTTCCTTCCACTTTGACAAGCTTCTGATTTCTAATATATATTTGTACATATCCTTTTTATTAACTTTAACAAGTCAGGAATTTAAATGTGAATACGTGATAAGCTTTTTAAACAAATAGCATCAAGAGGATTTTGTTTTTTGTTTTATTTTGAGACAGGGTCTCACTGTGTAGTTCAGGCTGGCCTTGAACTCATTATGTAGCCCAGGCTGCCTGAAACTCGAGTCAATCCTCCTGCCTCAGCGTCCCAAGAACTGGGATTATAGGTGTGCGCCACTACATCTGGCCTCAAGCAGATTTTTATAGCAGAAAATCACAATTTTCAAAGTAATCTAATTTACAGAGTTAGAGTCTTTACCATTTAAGAGAAAGAAAATGAAGATACGTGGGTATCTGATAAAGCAGACCCAGTATTAGATCTTTGTTTCGGTTCTGTAATTAGCCTGTGAATAAAGTCACCTTTTAAGTAGCTGAAAGGCAGGAGAGGTTGAAGACTCAGTTGAAGTCACGGTGCTCTGATGAGCCTGGACTGAAAACTGTTTGACTTAGAAGTTTTGTCTTTTTCCTGAAGTGAAGCCTGATCCACCATTGGATTTGCATATGGAAATCACAGAGGATGGTCATTTAAATATTTCCTGGCACAGCCCAAGCCTGGTGCCATTCCCACTTCAGTACCAAGTGAAATACTCAGAGAATTCTACGGCGGTTCTGAGAGAGGTAAGTTTATTTTAATGAATGAAATAGAAAGTCGAGAAGCAACTGAAGGCTCTCCCTGGGCCCCTCAGAAATGATCCTCTGCAGGCTGAGTAGCGTTTCCTTCCCAGGCGAAGGGGTTACCGCTGAGCGTCACGTAGTACAGATATTTTGTACGCACATAGCTCTAGGAAGTACGGCCACAAGAACTTTGGACTCATAATTGTTTTCACTTCTGGACTACTGATTTTACATTTCAGTCTTCTTTTTTTATTGCTCAGGACATTCGTTTATACGCAATGTAGAACTCAATTTTTTTTTTTACACACAATGTATGCATGTTCACTGTGAAGTGTGTCAAGTCTTTTTTATATTTTTAAAACCAACATATCGAAATTGTTTTATTTTACGTGGAAAACAACAAAGTAAGTGTAAAATTAAAACGATTAGGAAAAAGGTAAACAACGGATTTATGACTGTGTGTTCTGTAGGAATTTAACACAAAATTTCTATAGAACCTTGAATTAAGGATAGGAAACAAACTTCATTTGGTTATGTTAAATTAAAATAAACTTGTAATGTTAAATAATAATGAGCAACTAAAGTACATATTGTTTTTTGCCAACAGTGCAACAAATCAAGAGTACCCGTTTTCTTTTCTTTTCTTTTCTTTGTGGCACCGGGGATCGAACTCACAACCTCACGCCTGCCAGGGCAGGCGCTTAAGGCACTAAGCCAAACTCCCAGCCCTGGTTTTTTGAGGCAGGGTCGCACTATGTAGCTCAGGCCGGCCTTGCACTTGCGTTGTAGCCCAAGCCGGCCTCGAACTCACAACGCTCCGCCTACCTCAGCCTCCCGAGTGCTGGGATTAAAGGCGTGCGCCACCACGCCCGGCTCCCGTTTTCTGAGTATAATTTTTTTTAAATTTTATTTTAAAGAGAAAAAAACAAAGTTACAGAATTTAAAAAACAAGATAACAGGAAGTAGACAATGGTTAATACAGTGCATATTGTTAGCGTCAAGTAGTTGCTCAGATTATAAGATATAGGCATGCACAATTGATCAAACAATGTGAGCACAGACCGTGTTTTTTGATGAACTAAGAGGATTCACTGGCATCATTATCTTTGCTATCTAAGTCTTCTTTTAATCACTGTGTTTATTGAGCACCTATTTAGCGCCAGGGCCTGCTTTTTGAACATCAGGCGGCTTTGGGGAAGCGGAGGAGGAGGGGGTGAGGGCATTGGGAGTGCTGACGGGGTGGGGTGTGACAGTGAGGGAGGCTGGGGCAGGCCCCTTGGGGAGGGGAGGCATCTGCGAGAGCTGGGCTCCGGAGCCGAGAGCCTTTTCAATGCAGAGGCCCGGTTGGCGGGGCGGGGAGGGTGAGGCTGGGGCAGGGGGAGCCCTCAGACAGCTGCGTGGGGGCAGGGGACAGAGTCGCTCAGCAGGGCCTTCTGGGCGCCTGTGAGCGCCCCGGCCCATTGCCCTGGGGGACTAAGCGGTGTGTCATTCAGAGCTAGTTTTAGATCTGCGCTGACTCTTTAAGGCTTTATTTTCACAAGGAGCAGGTCGGGCGTCCTGGGCTGTGGGCGGAAATTGCTTCTCATTTGTACGCTGGAGACAGCGGGTTCTTCAGCGGGGGTCATCTGAGGTTGTTTCAAGCACTCCTGATGCTTTTCATTATTTTTAGCCCATGATTCTCCCAACCCCAATCTTAAGAGGCCAGAGAGTTTAATAACTAGGAGAACTGTGTGGGAATACAGTGCTTTCACCATGGGATTCTACCTGAGCGGGTGTTGGTTTTGTCCCAGATGTTTCCCTGTGCTTTGTGAGCTGGGTTTTGATCCATGCACCATAGTTGATGATCAGGCACAGGTTTGTAAAATTCTTCCTCCCTCCCTCCCTCCCTCCCTCCCTCCTTTCCTTCCTCCCTCCCTTCCTTCCTTCGGTGGCCCTGGTGTCCAGGAACTCTCCAGCCCTGCGCAGTGCTCTGCACCAAGGCTGTTACAGATGGCAGCGGGGACCGGGGGCTCCCCCCACCCTTAGCCGCATTACTCGGAATTCTGAGGGTCCCATCTGCGTTATCCCTCGGTCACAGTATGTGCTAACTGCCATCATGACCTTGTCGGACCCACGACTAGTGTGCAGACTTTTGCCGCTTGGTCACTGATTGCTGTTTTAATTCCCCGGGTGAGAGTTTAATTCGTTGAAATTCGCTGAGACTTGCTTGTGATCAGCGCGCTGATGTCTTAAACCCGTGTCTGACAGGCGGAGGAAATGGTCTCGGCTACGGCTCTGCTGGTGGACAGCGTGCTTCCCGGCTCCTCCTACGCGGCCCAGGTGAGGGGCAGGAGGCTGGACGGCCCGGGGGTCTGGAGCGACTGGAGCGCCCCTCGAGCCTTCACCACCCCAGGTGGGTCTTGGGACCGTCCCTGCCAGAGGGAACGTGCTTCCCGAGTCTACATTTCGTGTCTCGTAAGCATCTGAAGTTTTGTGGCTCTAAAAGCAAAGAGGAGACACAATTCAACTTCTGATCTAAATTTCAAACAGGCTCATTTGATCATTAAAATCGGCTTGGTGTTCCCATGTTCCTGTGCTTCCACTGCAGTGATCTTGTCGAATTACTTTCTATCAAAAAATTAAAAGTTCCTGGAAAAACCCTACATTCAGAACGCCATTGTCCTGGTAATTCTTGAACAGACAGGTGAAAACCAAGTATCTTGGTTTTTTATACATTTTAAATGTTAAAGTTTTATTTTCATATATAATATGCCTAACAAAGGAAGTCCTTTTACTGCAGATACTTGGATTTGACATTTTTAATGAAAAATTTTCATAGTTTTGAAGGCTGATGGGTTGATGGTGGTGCGGGATCGAACCCAGCTCCCATGAGTGCCGGGCAGGAGTGGTACCGCTGAACTGCATGCCTGGTCCTTGAAGTTAGCTTTAATCCGAAAAGCTGCGTCGTCCTGGCCACTTCCGTGGGTGCGGGGAGGTCCTGGGATGACCTTGCCCTGCAGGAAGTCGTGTAAAATACCAAGCAAATATTCTAGCCATTTAGTGCAACCAGTTGATTTATGATTCCTTAGTACTTAAAAAGTGTTAACTAGTCCGTAACAACTAGCCCTTGACTCTTGGGGAGCCCCAGTACATATTAAATATTGTGCCAGATCAGGCACTCATGACCCTGTGCTCAGCGTTTCCAAGGGTCACGGGTTGACAGGACCTGTGAGCGATTGCTCCACACGGCGGAGGAGTGGGAGAAGAGCTCAGCAAGGGCTTGAGCAACGGGAAAGTTAATTCTGAAACAGAGGACTTGTTCCAGAACCGACGACATCCAAGAAAACTGCAATTAGGTCATGCTGCATAATGAAAACAACGTCAGCAGTGCTGAGTTCTTACAGTCTCTTTATGAAATGCTTTTTAATCGTTAGCAAAGCAGAGGAGAAACTTACATTAGGCAGTTCTGGTAGTTTGCCTGTGGGAGCTCTGGTTATGGGTCACGGAAAATATCTCCCCCCTAAAGAAATACAGCTACCTCTGCTCCAAGCATAAAGCAGTCAGAGGCGGTCTGTAACACACCCGGAGGGTGCTTGGCCAGTGTAGGCGAGGTCCTAGTTTCCTTGTTTCGGTCGCGATTTGTGTGCTTTTGAGTAATGAATGCTGTTAATATTTGTGAATCGAATTTCCTCTTTTAATAAGGTTCATTCACGTGAACCTTGCAAGGTATCACTACTTTGTCACGAGGAGAAGGCATTGTTGTGCTCATCTTACATATTAAATGCTGCCTAATATCTTCATGAGGATAATCTTTGTTCATTTTAATTATTCAGCATTTACCTCATAAATTGTAATAAATTTCATTGATGCACATTTTTAAAGTTGTCAGAGTTTTGTTAACTTATATGACTGTTTTTAGGTTTATATTGAAGCATTTAATCATGTCAGAACATAACTGAAACCATATGTCTTGATTCAATCTTGATAGACGCACTTCATTTTGAAATAAAATGCTTTGAATTTTTAAGTCATCTTCAAAAACTTTGGTTTATGAAAGCTTATTTGTACTTTTCTTTAAAAAATAAGAATTATTCTGAGATTTTTGAGGCAGTCTAGTGATAATATTGTGGGGTATATTGAAGGCAGGTTAAGAATTGCTACATGTCAGTTGTGGTGGACTACATCTGTGATCCCACCACTCAGGAGGCTGAGGCAGGAGGATCGCTGTGAGTTTGAGGCCAGCCTGGGCTACAAAGTGAGTTCAAGGCCAGCCTGAACTGCATAGTCTCAAAAAAAAAAAAAAAAAAAAAGAATTACTACTAAGAGTTTTCCTGTTTCTACGTGAGTATAGGCATACAAAACCCACGTCTTGTGTGAGTAGTAAATGCACAGCCATTGAAGCTTAGAGAGCTATTACAGAATAGAGAAAACTTACAAAAACCACTGAAAAATTTTTGCTTTGATTTTAGGGGTCATTCAGGGCATCCGTGTGAAAACAGACACTCATTCTGTGAGCAGCAATGGCTCGCTTTACATTGTGCAGTCGACACGTACGGTACTTTTCCCCGTGTTTCAGTAGGAATGACCTCTTACCGTGTAAACTGGTGTCTACTTTTTTCCTCTTCCTCATTGATAATAACAGGCGAACTAAGTTTCAAATCACAGAAGATTGAAAAAAGAGTATGGAACAGTGCACAGGCATTAAAAGTCAGGTTTTAGGGAATCACTGATTCCTCTTGTCCTCAATCCCAGGATTGGGATTAGTGTCGGATGACCCAGAATGAGATTACAGATGAGCGTTTAGCATTTCCCCTGCTTCTTATGCTGGTGCATTATTCACACCACATTTCCTAACTACTTTTCTTGTTTTTGCCTCATTTCTCTACTTTACCTGTTTATTGGAAATCTTCACATATCCAAACAAGACGATAGCAGCCCCGCCTCCTTTTCTAGTCAGGACTTTTGTGATGATTTGTTCTAAGAACTCACCCTGTGTTTCACAGGGTCTGATGTCATTGTGGTGCTAAACCATATTTCACTTTAGCTAGTTTTCTGCCTCTCAGTTAGCAAGTGGTGAGCGCTGATGGAAACATACATTGCGGTGAATAAGCCAGTGTCTTCGGGGGACAGAAACGTGATCGGGGGTCATCTCCATCCACTGGAGAGGCGGAGTTCCCGTGACGCTAACTGTCCACCCATAGAGGTGATGGGGGTATCCAGCTTTTTAGCTCGTCTTGCTTTGGTGGTGCGACCCTGGAAAGCGTTGTGGGTCTTCCGTGCATGGGACAGGTTGCTTCACCATGTTCTCCGCCTGCACCTGATCGCCTGCCTCTCTCTCCTCGCGTTCCAGATGTCATATACTTTCCACCTAAGATCCTGACGAGCGCCGGGTCTAACGTTTCCTTTCACTGCATCTATAAAAGCGAAAACGAGATCGTCTCCTCGGAAGAGATTGTTTGGTGGGTGAATTTAGCGGAGGAAATTCCTCCGAGCCAGTATGATGTCGTGAGTGACCGTGTCAGCAAAGTGACTTTTTCCAACCTGAAAGCGACCAAACCCCGAGACGAGTTCAACTACGACGCTGTGTACTGTTGCCAAGAACACCAGTGTCACCATCGCTATGCCGAGCTGTACGTGATTGGTAAGGATTCTGAGGTTTTGTTCATTTGGTCACACCAATTAAAACTTGACTATAGGCTTTGTGTTTGTATGAAAGATGTAAGAAAAATTTTTTTCATTAAAAATTATTGGTGCTTTTACTTTATATTAATATTTTAATGTGTTTTAAATAGATGTCAATATCAATATATCATGTGAAACTGATGGGTACTTAACTAAAATGACTTGCAGATGGTCAGCCAACCCATTGCAATCACTCTTGGGAAGCTCTTGGCAGCTGAGATATCACAGGTACGTACTGCTCGTGCTGTTTGGTCTTTCTGTGTGTATGGTGAGAAAAACATTTTCTTTAGAAACATTGCTATAATAGTAGTCTCGTAGATTTTCTTTCCAAAAGCAGAAGGTAAGATATTAAATGGGAAATGCTTCGGGGTTTAAATAAATTGACGATTCTTGAAAAACCTTCACACCTGAGGTTTTAAAAAAACTGTGACTTGTCTTTATTTCAAATTATCTTTTCTGACAACCAGTCTATGTCCTATAATCACATTTGAACACTTGGATCACACACAGGAAATGTTTGTTTGCAGACATTTTAATTTGACTTAGTTGACTAGAGTTGAACGTGGCGGATTTAAAAAGCGTGAAACATTAAGTAATTTGGCTAAAGATGAATATTTTGGAAAAAAGAGACAGAGATGAAAAGATTTAGAGAGACTAGATGCATGATTTTTAAAACTAGATGAGATTATTTAAGAAATAAACACTTAATAATGAGTAATGTGTGCCAACAAGGAAAAATCTGTGCTTATTTAGGTTTTTTTTTTTGTTTTACAAATATTTAAGACATCTAACAGCATCTTCTCTTGTCTCTATAAAGTGTATAATCCAAAAGGATATCATCCTTGATTAGGAGGTAGAAACATTTTTGTTTTTAAAACGTTCCTCAGTAGTTTTCAAGAATGCATTTGGCTTGTAAGCACTATTTCACGGCTTGTTTTTATTTGTACTGGTGATTTGTAGAGCATAGTCATTTGTTCTTAAAATCTGAAATTTCAACTTGAAAAATAAACTACTGTCCTCAAATACTGAGATCTGAAATCTATTACTAGTGCTTTGAGTCTACTCTTATTTAGCACCATGACAGAAAAATGTGGCTATTGCTGCCTTTATCTCACTCATGTGAAGATTTAAAAATCAATGGTTTTAAAGTAAATGTTACTTTTTTTTTTTTTTTTGCGGTACTGGGGATTGAACTCACAACCTCGTGCCTGCCAGGGCAGGTGCTGAAGCCACTGAGACAAACTCCCAGCCCTGGTTTTTTGAGGCAGGGTCGCACTGTGTAGCTCAGGCTGGCCTTGCGCTCGTGTTGTAGCCCAAGCCGGCCTCGAACTCACAATGCTCCTCCTACCTCAGCCTCCCAAGTGCTGGGATTAAAGGCATGCGCCACCACGCCCGGCTTATAAATGTTACTTTTGTAGTCCATCACTGTATGCTTTCTAGTGTTTCTGTGCTAAAGAGGAGTTTGTAGAAGACTGTTACATGAGCGGTCTGTGCCTGGTTGGCCTGGCTGTCAGATAAGGGGTAACTGTGAAACTAGCTCAGATAACCTGAGTTTCTTCATCTCGGTTTCTTTGGCTGTAGAACGGAGCAAATGATAGAGAGGACTTAGAGAATTTGTATGAGCATTAATGATATAGTTCACATCATTACAATGAAATGGTACAGCTTCTAGAAAACATTCAGCAAATGACAGTGGCCGCTGTGATGGCAGTGATGCTAATCATTTGATTGCTTGTGGACAGTTTTATGCTTCTCCACCAGTCTTATTTTCTGCCCAGTCATGATTTTTATCCTTCATTTTCATTTTCACATTTGCATTTCTTATTCCAACACATGCACACACTGGTAATCTTGAGGAAACAAAAAGAATGTACAAAAACAAGAAATGAGAAGGTGTAGTTCTTTTTCTTCTTCTCATTTCCTCCCTCACATTCCTGTGGGAAGAGTAACTGATTTTCACCACTTAAATACTATATTCAGAAAGAATAAGTGATGGGAGAGTTGTTTCAGTGTATGATACTCTAGTACACATTTTTTACATGTATCAGGAATTGATATTATTTTAACTACATTAAAATATTAACGTACTGTCAACAAAGCTATAATTTATTGTCAGTTACATTCTTGATTGGTGGTGAAATTTAATTGCCTGTATTAAAGTGTGAGAAATTTGTTTTCTTTCAATCCCAGGAAACCCCTGTATCACTATTTTTGATTCATATTTTAAAAATTGTATCTCCAGGGTCAGGGATTTAGCTCAATGGCGCAAGCACCTGCCTGGCAGGAGCGAGGTTGTGAGTTTGATCCCTGTACCAAAAAAAAGAAAAAACAAAACAAAAAAACAAAACAAAAAAACAAAAAAAAAAAAAAAAAAAAAAAAAAAAAAAAAAAAAAAAAAAAAAAAAAAAAAAAAAAAAAAAGAAAAAAGAAAAAAGTATCTCCAGTATATAATATTAGCATAAGTTTAAAGTAGTGGGGCATCTATCTCTAAAGGCATTGTCTCCTTGTTAGGACATTTATTTCTTCTGCATCCCTATTTAGTGTGTAATGAAATATTTCATAGATGTTACTGGCTGTTTCTATGGAAAGACATAAGATTGGGAATTCGAGAATGCCTCTCTAGTAATAACATCTGTTATTAGGTGGAACAAAACTCTTTTAAACAAGAAATCAGAGTTTCAAATATTGTTATTGCTTTCTTGATGTTGTGTACTTACTGAGCATTTTTGTATCTTTTAAGGACCAACCTGTATTGTTCCGATAGTCCATCCATTCATCCCATATCGGAACCAAAGGATTGCCATTTGCAGCGGGATGGCTTTTATGAATGCATTTTCCAGCCAATATTTCTATTATCTGGCTACACAATGTGGATTCAAATCAGTCACGCTTTGGGTTCCCTGGACTCTCCACCTACGTGTGTCATCCCTGACTCTGTCGGTATGTCAGACTGGACTGCTGTCTACCTTTCTCAGACCTGGGAGTTGAACCAGGATCCTGGGCATGCTGGGCAAACACTCTCCCGATGAGCTCTACACCCAGTGCTATCTGGCTTTTTATTAGCATATCTGGATCTAGAGTGATTTAGGGTTAATACTGCGCTTTGCCTTTTTTCTGATTAGATTAGATTTTGAAAAAAAGTTTCCATTTATGATGGAGTTGAGAAGATCAGCTGTAGAGAGTTTTATAGCTTTGAGTTTAGTTTGTGTTATTTACAAGTATACTTTTATAACAGTTGCAGTATTTTCAATATGCTACTTGATGAATTACTTGGGAGCTGTAAGTAAGATGTTTTAATAATGTTTTTATAAATAATACACTACATGTTTTTCATTCAGTGTATTTATGAAAATCTTTGGTATTTTTAATCCAAAATTTAACTTGGATATACTAAGGGTCTTTATAATCTGAGCAGTCAGAATCCAAGGCTTTGATTTGTGTCTTGGTTACTTTTTTCTTGTTCCTGAGACAAAATATCTGACCCCCAAAATGAAGGAAGGAAAGATTTATTTAGCTCACTGTTTGTGGAGGTATTAGTCCATAATCAGCTGGCTCCAAGGCAGGGTGGTGTGGCTGAAGGGCAACACTTCAAGGCAGCAGGCAGCATGAAAAGCTGGGGGAGCAAACCTCTTCTCCTCCCTTATATTGTGCACAGCACCCCTCCCCTCCAGGGCAGGTGTAGCACTAACAAAACCTCTGTGCCCTCCTCTTGCACAGGCTGAGGATATTTACAAAGTAGGGCCCCTGGCTCCCTGCTGAGGTTCTCAGTTAAACTTCTAAACTTCTCAAGTTGACACAATGTATCAACCATAACAATCTGTGAGGTTGTAAAACAGAAGTATTTAAAGTATCTAAAGCAGGGGGCTAGGACTATAGCTCAACAGCATAAGCACCTGCCTGGCAAGTGCAAGGCTTTGAGTCTGATTCCCAGTACCAAAAAACCAAAACATAAAGTGTCTAAAGTGCACTAAAGAGGCAAAGATAATAAAACCCATCATGACACTTAAAAGATTCTTTTCAAAAGGTGTTTTGATTTCCAAGGACTTAAAAGAGCTCTTGAGAAATTTGATATATCCCTCCAATATCATTGCAGAATCTTTGAGAAATGGCCTATTTATAATTATGCAACAGAAATTAAAGACCGTCTTTTGGTGCTGTATTCTATTTTCTTGAAAAATGATGACAAAAATTAATATTTTATTCATTATTTTTTCAATTAGTACATATTTGAATTGACACAGTTTGTTAAATTTAGGTTAAACTTGTTTTAATTACTAGATTTCTTCTTCAAGATAACATTCCAGTGAGCTGATTTGTCTTCTCCTCCGTGTAATTCTCTTCTAAGCAGTTTTGTTGCAAGTGGTACTTTTCTGGTACTAAATATAGCAGGAAACCTGCCCCATCAGCACACACAACACATGTTGTATGTGATGAATGGATTCAGTAGTACATCCTACCTGAATAACCTTTGATAGTTAGCTTTTCAAAACTAAACAGTTTAAATTGGGCTTATGTCACCCTAGCAGGAGAGAACAGTGAGGAAAGTCAGTTTAAGAATCCAATCCCAAAAAGCCGGGCGTGGTGGTGCACGCCTTTAATCCCAGCACTCGGGAGGCTGAGGTAGGAGGAGCATTGTGAGTTCGAGACCGGCTTGGCTTGGGCTACAACGTGAGCGCAAGGCCGGCCTGAGCTACAGAGTGCGACCCTGCCTCAAAAAAACTAGGGCTGGGAGTTTGGCTCAGCAACTTAAGCGCCTGTCTGGCAGGCGTGAGGCTGTGAGTTCGATCCCTGGTGCCAAAAAAAAAAAAAAAAAAAAAAAAATCCAATCCCAGCTCCACCTCTTACTAACTTTGTGACCCTGGACCAGTCCGTCACATGAATATTCTCTACTACCCTTAAAATGCGGGCAGTGTTTTGTGACTTCCTAGTGCAGGCCTTACTGCGGGTATCCGATCATCAGCGATTATGCTTCCAAGAGCACTTCCTGCAGACTGAATGTATGCATATAATCCAGACAAGTACGATCCCCTG
Organism: Dasyprocta punctata; assembly: GCA_004363535.1. Lineage (NCBI taxonomy): Eukaryota > Metazoa > Chordata > Mammalia > Rodentia > Dasyproctidae > Dasyprocta > Dasyprocta punctata. The sequence continues at coordinate 19,622 of RJWM01024250.1, read as the reverse complement.
CTTAACTCTTCATGGCCTCTCAACGTCGATGCCTCCTTTACTGGAAAGAAACTCTCCGTTCTAAATAAAACATTTATCATATTACTGGGTTGGTGATGAATTCTTCCTTCGAATAAGAATTGAAGAATCACATGGAGCTATATATGAATGAACACTTTTAGGTGCTTTTTATGAGCAGTCAGAAATACTAGTGTTGACTGTTTAAGAAAAAAGTGATTTAAGCAGTGCTGCACCGTTTGCACAGCGGTTTTGCTTAGAAAGTGAGATTGGGGGAGAGCGTGACATCCAGTGTGAGCTGCACTGGTCCAGCACGGTCTCCTCCCTGCGCCTCCTCCCCGCAGTCACGACTTGCCGGACTCGCAGGAACAGCAGAGCAGGAAGGCCGAGGAAGCGCGCCTGCCGCTAGTTCTGTCGGTTTTCCTGTTCATCGTGCCTTCCCTGTGGCCTTAGTCCGACTGGGGTCATTGAGGTGTTTTTGTTTATTTTGGCGAACTGGCTGCTTTCTTCTCATCCGCCGGTTGGCTTCCTCTCTGCCCCTGCACCCATGGGACACCTCGCGCTTGGCGTTGTCCACCGGCAGAGGTGACCTTTGGAATAATTCCAAGAAGAGGGGTCTCCCAGGTGCCATCCTGCCCTGGCCTTGCCCCAGTGGGTGGGGTCGTGGGCCGCTGTGGAGGGGATCCGATATGCGCTGGGTTTGGAGGGGATGTTCTCAGGAGAGCAGTTCTTCCCAGGCAGCATGAAAGGCTGGTGCTTGCATATTTTAGCAAGTTCTTTGGCATACTGGCTAAACCCGTGCCCTCCGCACGGAATTCTCCACCGCTGGTGCGGGTGCAAAGCACACTCAGCCTCGCCGAGGTGCTACTTGGAGTTGAGGCCCCGGCCTCCAGAGGCTGGGTGCTGTCCTAGGGCTTCCAGGTTTTGTTTCAGATCTGTCAGGTTTCCATGTTGTCCTTTGTCGTTAGGAAGAGTGGGCCTCTAAATGACGACTGATCACCGGGGGAGGTGTGTGTGGCAGGTGTACGCCCCTGCTGACGCTTTTACTGTAGCTCTGGGAACAGCAATGTCAGAAAATGAAAAGAAACCAAGATCACTTTTTTCTTGACATTTCTATGTTTTGTTTTTGAAGCTGTATCATTACATCTACCTTGCTTATGAATTTATAGTTTCAAGAGCTGTTGTTTAAAACATCACTTGCTCTTCAGGTCACCTTTGACTCTATTTTTCTGCTTATTGAAAGCCTGTTTTCCTTGGCCTGTAGTAAACCAAGTTTTTCTCTGAGAAACTACCTCTGACCTTGATCTTAGCATAGAAATAATTAATAATAGAAAAAGAATCTGAAATGCACACAGTTGGAAACTGACGCAGGGTGTGACTCTTTGCCTCCATACAGAGCCGGCTTTGCTGTTGGTATTTATTGTGTGTTTGGTGTGGAGCCTTTTTGCACAGAGAGTAAACATCTGATCAGGTGTTTGTATTAATCTAAGGAATAACAGGGATAGTGTGGTGCTTTTTTTTTTTTCATTCTCTTTATTTGCAAAATAGAGATATCCCCTTTCCTGTGTATCATGCAGCGTTATAGGGGATCAGATGAAGTAGTGAATGGGAAACTTCTGAAAAGCACATTGTTTTATTAGCAGGAGGGATGAACCGTAACAGTGTTTAAGCATTATTGCTTTCAGTGTCCATTGCATAACATCATTTTTAAAATTTCTAGTGAAACCACTGCCTCCCTCCAGTGTAAAAGCAGAAATTACTGTAAATGTTGGATTACTGAAGGTATCTTGGGAAAAGCCAGTCTTTCCGGAGAATAAGCTTCAGTTCCAGATTCGCTATGGCTTGCGTGGAAAGGAAATCCAGTGGAAGGTACCTTTACTCCACGTTTCTCTACCTTGCCTCACAAAGCGCTGTTTCTTATCATGTTTACGAGTTTCACAGCACACCAGGTTGATCTTACTTGCACAAAATACATCCTACTATATTCTGTGTCTATTTTTATTCATTTGATTCATCCAAGTCTTTTAAGAATAAAATTTCTTGCTCCACTGTTTCCCAACATAATGCTTCAAGAACAGCAGCCCCATGTACTGTCCCTTTTGGAAAGATTGCATGGCTCAGTTCTGGCAGGGGACCTGCACCACTGTATCTTCCTGATGGAGCCGCAGTGTATTACATAGTAAAGGTTTGGGGAGATCCTATCTTAAGAAATGGTTGTGATTTTATTATGTCACCCCTTATTTCCCAAACTCATTTATCCAAGGAATTCTGTTTCTTGTAACATCTGTTAATGTCCTTGAGTACATGTGTGTTCAGTGGAATGCCTTTTGAAAAAAGCCGAATCGTATTGTTAGTGGCAAGTATTCACACAATGGCTTTGTGTGTCAGTTTTGTGACAGCAGCCTGCAAAGACCTAGAACTGTCAGGAACTCGAATCATGGCACCAGATCACCGCAACTGCAATTAAAATGAGTGTGAAGTTGGGCGCGGTGGCACACGCCTGTAATCTTAGCTACTCTAGAGGCTGAGGCAGGAAGATTGCAAGTTCGAGGGCAGCTTAGGTGGCATTGCAAGACCCTGTCTCAAAATAAAGAGAGAAGGGTGTGTAGCTCAGTGAAAGAGTTCCCCTGGGTTTGATCCACAGCACTGCTTAGAGATAAATTAATACATAAACAAATAAATAAACGAAAGAATGTGATGGTTTGCCTGTTTGATGAGGGAAACTGTATCAGTGGGTGACTACTAAGTTAAATCCTCTAAAGTCCTGTTAGATGGGGGGTTAGCGGACAGGGATTAGAAACAGCGTGAAAGAGTGCCCGGGAAATGAAGCTTCAAGTGAACCAGTCTGAAGTCTTTTCACCAGCAATTCCAGAGTCACTGAGAAATCCTTGATTTGAAGGTGCTGACTGTCTAAGGTGATTGCTGTGACTCTTTCTCAAGCCAGCTAGCAGAGTCGGTTCTGTCTCAATTCCGAAGTAGTGTTAAAGGTGAAAATCAAATATACTAGCCTTCAGGCCAATGCATAATTGTGATCAACCTGACGCTTTGCCATATTTTACAGATGCAGGAGGTGGATGATGCGAAGGCCCAATCTGCCAGCGTCCCCGTGCGAGACCTGTGCGCCGTGTACGCCGTGCAGGCGCGCTGCAGGAGGCTGGACGGGGTGGGCTACTGGAGTAACTGGAGCAGCACGGTCTACACAGCCGTCACAGATGTGAAAGGTACCTATGTCTTTAAAGTGCTTCAAATACGCCTGAGAATACTGCTTCCGAATCCACTTCTACAGCCTGGGCTTCTTGTCGTTTTACAGTTCCTGTGAGAGGACCTGAATTTTGGAGACGAATTAATGGCGATATTACTAAGAGAGAGAGAAATATCACCTTGCTTTGGAGGGTATGCTGTTTGCTTGCTATTCTTAAGTTTCACTTATATGCTCTTAAAAGAGATGCTTCATCACTCCTAATCCTGTCATCGTCATCAATCTCCCGGAACAGTCTGCAATCCTGTACTTTCATTTATTTTTGAGATGGGACTGCAGAACCCAGATGTATAGTGGCTGGGGCACTGGCCTGGAGTTAGGAGACTTCAGATTCCTTCTCAGCTTAGGCAGCTACAACAATGTTCCTATTATTTTGGCAAAGTCACTCAGACTCTTCAAGGGTCATTTTCTTTATCTGGATTAATGTAAGATTGGGTCAAAAGATATCTAGTGTTCCTTAGGGTCCCAACTTTATTCCTGTTAATCCTGAAGGACAGAAATGTGCCTTTTCCTCACACCCCAAGAGTATCTAAAACAAAAGAGACTATTCTGTCTATGGGATGGCATTTAAATCATCATATTTCTTTCTTTCTTTTCTTTCTTTTTTTTTTTTTTTTGGTACTGGGAATCAAACCCAGGACCTTGCGCTTGCCAGGCAGGCACTTGTGCCACTGAGCTCTATCTCTGGCCCTACAGTATTTCCTTAAATATATTCAACCTAGAAATTTGAAAGGATTCTTCCTACCAAAGGAGTTGATGTCTATCCCAAGTGAGTAGATCATCTGATCAGCAGGTACCAAATTTGAGACTGATTTGGGAATAGAACTCATGAAGTTAAAGAGTATGTGACCCTAAATTTTAATGTAAAATTCTCTCTTAGTAGTACCCAGAAGTGAATAGCACATACTTGAAAATAATTTCCTGACCGAAATCTAATCCCTGTGTAAAACTGGGGTTTGAAACAGTTTATGTACAGTTAGTTTGTAAATCCAGTTACATGATGATTTCATGCGGTTAACAAGCAATGTGATTGCTAAGCAATCTGCCGTTTCAGTATTTCTGATGTAATGCTAGCATTCAGAACTTCCACTGAGGTTTAAAAACCCGTACTGTGTTCCAAGTCCCTGTGTGTCTCTGTCTCCCGGGGAATTCAGCGTCTGTGTTCCCAGAGGCTCTGCTAGATGATTCCTTGTTGTCTTGCTGGGCGTGGTGGGGCTCACCCTGATCCCAGTACTCTGGGAAGCTGAGGCAGAGGGATCATAAATTTGAGCTCAGCTGAGCGATTTAGCAACTAAGCAAGACCTTGTCTCAAAAAATAAGAAAGGCTGAGAATGTTGATCAGTGGGAAGGCCCTGGGCTCCTCCCCGGCACTGGGAAGATAAATGCTGTCTAACCATCCTGCCCAGCAGGGTCTTTTCTCTTCCTTTGTTTTATCTCCTTGGACACTGGCTCCAAAGACCTGACAGTTACTATGCGAGGGCCAGGTGGTGATGTCCCTAAGATGGGGTTCAGGGCAGCCACGAGAAGAATTTAGTTGACCTAACTTTTCTTATTTATCATCTTGCTGCTGTAGCAGCTGCCCTCTGACCCTGGGTGCGGCCACTCTCTCTCAGGCCCAGGAGAAACTCCTGGCAAGCTGGGAGCTGTCAGGGTGACGTGCTCCTTCTTCCCCTTTCTTTTCCCTCTGTGGAATCTGAGAGTAAGGCCTTGATGGCTTTTAGAAGAGGGAACTCTGCTCCTCCTCCCCAGTCTTTTTTCTTCAAAATTCGCCTGCAGCTTCGTGCTAGGAAAGTGTTCTAATTGTAAGCGACTTTTTTTCTCACCAGCGGGTACCGTTGTGCTTCCTTTTTCTGGGGCTCAAGAAACAAACCCTGACGGAGAGAACTAAGGCTGCTGTGTTCCACAACTACCCAGATTCCTTCACGGAGACAGTGGTCCTCCCGGGTCCTGCCCACTTCCCCAGCCCCTGGCGCTGACACCGGCGGGGCCTGCCCGCCCCACCCCGCACCCCTGCTTCCCAGTGGGAAATGTGTAGTAAGAGCCCCAGACGCTTGCGCTGTGGCCCTTAAATTAACCCGTGATGGTGTCTTCTGCAGCCTCTGATGAGAAACGAGTCTCTGTGCAGTGTGAGGAGGTACGTGGTGAGGCACCGGACCCCCCACAACGGAACGTGGTCGGAAGATGCGGGGAAGCAGACCCAGCTCTCCTTCCTGTGGACGCAGCAGGCGCACACGGTCACGGTCCTGGCCATCAATTCCATTGGGGCTTCCCTCGCGAATTCCAACCTAACGTTCTCGTGGCCCGTGAGCGCAGGTGAGGAGAGGCACAGGGCGGCGATCCGTTTGCGGCTGTCACTATTTGGCCCCCGCAGAGCCCGCCTGTTCTGGGTTACCTGCCCACAGCCCGGGCTTCTCTGCCTCGCAGTTCTTCTTTACAGGAAAAATAACAAAATACGGCGCACACTGATCCAGGTCGTGTGGTAAAACACTGTCTAAGTGGTATTATAACCAATGAGAATATTCTAGTATTTCTAATCTTTTATAGCGATGCATGTTGTAGATCAACGTTTCTCTTTCTGTAAAAGTAAATGAATCACGGAATGCATTTTGCGACCAGCATTGTGGAAATGTTTAAATTCATGAACCGAGGTGCTAGTTGTGATGCCTTAGTTCACGAACTTGATTGCGTCCACGATTCTGGTCCCAGACTGAGCTGGACAAGAACCAAATCAAATTTTCCCTTAAGGTCAACACTGAACCTAACCAGTGAATTTGGTGCACTTCTCATCCAATTCAGTTTGGGACCATAATCCTGGAGAGAATTGGGTTTGTGAGCTGAGGTAGCACTGTATATGCAAATATATAGCACTTATTATATATAGTACACTAAATAGTAGTTTGTTATATTTTTATAATGTTTATGAAGTAGTATGACAGGTTACATAATGCAGGCTAATTACTAAGACTTAAAAATTACAGTGGATTTCATTTAATATGAGCGGTAAGCCATTTTTCAATAATTTTGATATATTTGATTAACCAGAGAATTGTGAACTATTTTCACCAAGAGTTTATAATCTGGATTATGTATTCAAAAATATACATTTTTAATGGAAAATACAAATTTCCTGTATCTCTACTAGCCTATGAAGGTCTTTCCTAGTGTTACTTCGTCAGTGAAATTTCTATGCATGTGTGTGTCTTACCTCTTCCTTGAATCTCAGGGTGATTTCTATCTTTCTTTGGATATTTTGTACCCGCCTTATATTATGATTACTTTTAAACTTATAAAGTAAGCTTCCCGTGATTACTTAGTACTGTGTTACACTTAAATTTACACTTAAATCCACTTACACTGGTGGCGCCACTCAGGGTCTAAAAGGTGAGGCAGACACTGATCAAATCACCCGACAGTCAGTGTCTATCGCTGGGCCAGGATAAATGTCCTCAGGAGACGAATACAGTTTTATGGAAGAAAAGAAAAAGGAGCTGATGTGGCACTGAGGGTCAGAGAAGCCACCTTGAGGACGTGGTATAGAACTAAATATGCTCTAAAGTGGGAGTTGGAAGTCAGTTTCCCCAAAAGGTTGGAGGCGGGGAAAGAGCGCTGGTTCCCCCAGGAGAAGTCTTCAGGGCGTAGGATGGGACGTGCAGGCAGGGCCTGCAGTGTGCTGGGAATCTCCCCCAGACCCCTGAGCAGGACCTGCTAAAATGAGCACGTTCATGCTTTGAAGGCAGCGGCTCCATTGGCGCTCAGAGCAGAGCTCAGAGGGAATCGGAATGACCCGTGGGCCAGGGCAGGATTCCAGACTATCTGACGAATGCCTTCTCTTAGACTTTAGGGAGAATTCTTTTTCTCCTCCGTAGCATATATCCGTCTTTACATGGCTATCCATCTCTTTCCATGGCTCTTGATGCAAAAGTGATTGCCATGTATTATATTTGTATGAACTGTCTGCCTTCTCTTTCTTCTCCCCTTGTCTGGTGGGTTATGCGACCCTCAAGAGTATTAGTAAATTTCCACTAATTTTGAATTCAAAAATAAATTTCCTTCTTTTTCCCTCAGTAAATATTGTGCAGTCTCTCGGTGCTTATCCTTTAAACAGCAGTTGTGTGATTCTTTCCTGGATTCTATCGCCCAGTGATTACAGTCTGATGTATTTTATTATTGAATGGAAGAATCTCGATGAAGATGATGAAATTAAATGGCTTAGAATTCCTTCAAATGTTAAAAAGTATTATATCCATGGTAAGTTTACTATACATTAATATATTTCTCTCATAAACTAGTATGATACTACAGATAATCAACTCAAGTTATATAGCCAGTTAATAATGAGAACTTCAAAAATACGGATGATACCACCATTTGCACACTGGTAATCCTATTACCTCATCCAAAATTTCATTCTATTTACTTTGACATTTTTATTGTAATATTTATAGAATTGTAATCATATAGCACATCCAGCATTTCTCCCCAGTCTTTTCTACTGTTATTTTAAACAGTCATGTCACATTTTGTTACAAAGTCTACTTAAACTTTTTTATTTGAGATTATTTATGTTGCTTACAACTTCACCTTTTTAAAACTGTTTTTAATGGTGTCTGCTATCTGTGGCCAAACTGTTTTCTCAACCACGTATAATGTTGCTAGCAATGAGTGACAGTGCTTGGCCAAAGTGTTAGCATTTTGGACCTGGTGGCCTTAGCCAGTGTACTCTCAGAGGTAGACCAGTTATCTCGAGGAGCGAGTGAGTAGTACACAGAGTGTAAATGTGCCGCGGGGCACCTCCAGTCAGAGTAGGAGTCGGGATCGAGGAGGGAGGCTAAGGATTGCCGTGATCTTATCACACAACACCTTCCACAGTCTCACATCTTCATTTCACTCCAGACACCTGGAATAGAGCATCAGGTAAATTTATTTATGAATTGTCGATGGGGATCAGTTCATTGCCACTGTTGCCTACAGCATTTGTCTCTGACTTTCTGTAAACCATGGGGATATAGCAGTTAAGACTTCACGAGATCTACCTCAGAATAGTATTCCTATATTATTAGATTTGTAAAAATCATTGCTAGATCTGTTTTGAGCTTTGCTATGGGGCGATCATTTTCTGTGCAGTGAGACCCCTAAATGTTGCAGAATGTTCTTCTTTGCGTAGAATTTCAAGAGACTTTAGTCCTGAAGATACATTGAAGAGGGAAACTAAGTAATAAGCAGATTCCTGTAGAAAGGAAATGTCGTCTATTTTGAGGATGCGGGAGGGAAAGGGTGCACACTGTCCTGGGAAAGGAAGTGAGGGGAGGCAAAAGCCTGTACAACCTGAACTTGAACAGATTGATTATATGAGGAACATGACTCAAAGAAGTTATGCTCTTCTATATCTGGGTTAGATTTTTGACAAATTATTTGGAAAACTTACAATTGCTAGAGATTTGGAGCCTTAGATTAATTTTGCAGCTACCTCAATCATCAATTTGGTCATGAACGACTACTGATTTCTATGTTTGCATGCTTTTTAACATGCAGGTTCCACTGAGCAGTGGTTAAATAAATGAACTCTTACTAATTTTTCTCCTCAGATTATTTTATTCCCTTTGAAAAGTATCAGTTCAGTCTGTACCCAATATTTTTGGAAGGAGTGGGGAAACCAAAGACAATAAATGGCTTTACCAAAGGTAAAAATTTTACATTTAGTTTCCTTTTACACCTATATGTGTTTCTTGATTTATTAGAAGTAATGTTGAATTATTTTTTTCTTATGGAATCGTGGAAGAGTTCATAGGTTTATACATATAGATGTGTCAGAGGGTGGATCAAAAGGAAATATTTTTTTTCCTCCAAAAATAAAGCTGGATAATTCACTGGGCCTAGTATTGTTTCTGATTCATCTTGCTTCATTTGAAGTACCAAACTTTGATACTGATTTTTAAATTGTCTTCAGATTCAAGCAAGTCAAATAATGAGCTCCAAGAGAGAGCTGTCTTTGCTGTAGAATACAAATAATTTCAAAGGTTATTTGTGTATTTTTCAACAAATACTTATTGAACATTGTTTGAAGAACTAGAGATCAAATGGCAAACAAGTCTCTGGTCCTATTGAGCTTAAACTCCAATGTTTTAATGGGAGTGATGGGTAGTAAAGTATGTAGAATATAATGTCATTTAGGAGTAAGTTCCATGAAGGAAAATAAGGGTAAGATGAAGAGATGGAGTTAAAAGGTGGATTTTAATCAGGATGGTCAGAAATGGTCTTTTTTGCGGAGTTATATGAGCAGAGCCCTGCATCCAAAAGGGTGGGTACTTCTAGCTAAAGGGTAACATGTGTAAAGGCCCTGGAGCATGAGCAGGTGGCTCTCTGTGTGCCTGGAGTGCGCTAGATGGAGACTGGCAGGTTGGGTTGGAGTCTTCAGAAGCAGAGGCTGGGATTCATCCCCACAGCTTCACTTCGCTAAGAAGGACCAGGTAGAGACACTTGACAAGTCATTTTGAAAGACTGTTTTATTAAATTCAAAGTATAATACTAAGCAAAGCAATTATCTTACTTCTATGAACATAATATACTTTTATGTCCTCTTTATTATAGTTTGGAAGAAAATACTGATTTATGATGAAATCAGTAAAGAAGTCTACCATAATTTTTGATATAGAAGGAAATCAGTATTTCCTTAAGCTTGAGTTGTGTGAATTGTATTTCTTTTCCAGTTGATGAAAAACACCGGAACGATGCGGGTCTATATGTGATTGTGCCGATAATTATTTCCTCTTCCGTCTTATTGCTGGGAACACTGTTAATATCACACCAAAGGTATTGTGCTTGGTGCTAAGAATCTTTAAGGAAAAAGCCCCTAAGTGTATTTATACCTGGAAATGAAACTCAAATTGTGAATATTATCATACTAAAATATTTTCGTATACATTCCCTATATGCTTAAGACAGCATAAAAATGAGAGGGCTGTTTTCCTTTTTGATAGGACAACATAAACCTCAAGGAAGAATTTATTCCCTCCACCCCCACATATGTTCAGAAATGACACACTTAAGTCCTGGGCAGCATGGTCTTGGGTGTGGTTAAAGTGCTTGAGGATTCTACTGGTGATCGCAGGTCTTTCAAAGTAGACTTTTAGCGGTGACCTGGTGCAGCCGGTTCATTTCTGACCAGCGGGAACCGGCTCTTAGAGAGTGGACAGCGCAGGGATGCAGGCTGCCTGGCTGTGGAGACACGGCCCTGAGTTCCCAGGGTGGACCCGGGGCGCCGTCTCTTTCTCTCTGCTGGGGGGATCCTGCACCTGCCACGTCTGCAGAGATGTTTGCCTTCTCACAAAAAGGAGGAAGAGAAGCTTTCAGAGTCTGACTTGACTTTTTAGTTACGTGGGTGGATGGGTCATGTTTCTGACACTCACATGATGGCCATTTTTATTGTTTTATTTTCCATGTAAAATTTATGCAAAAGGTAGTGCAGTGCCTACCGCGCAGCTTTCAATAAAAGTGGGCTATTATGATATTGATTATTAATTTGGGTCCACGGGGGAATTTGGTGGAACTCATCATGGGATAGAGTGTAAAAGTGAATCTGACCCTACTGAGGTGAATTGGTTTGATGTACTAATTTCTAGAGTGTATATTCATTAACTATTAATATTTTCAATGTGTATTTTCTGTGTGATTCTAATGCTGTGCTTATCCTTTGTAGAATGAAAAAGCTGTTTTGGGAAGATGTTCCAAACCCCAAGAATTGTTCATGGGCACAAGGACTTAACTTTCAAAAGGTCACTTTTTCAATATTTTGAACCCAGAAAATATAAGATTGCATTTTAGGTGCCATGTGACTTCTAGGTCTTTAAACATTTTTAAGATTTAAAAGTCTTTATTTTATTCATTTTAATATGAGTCAATTTATTCATAAAAATAGCAGGGTGTAGAGATTTGTAACTAGGAGGAAACAAAATTCAATAGTTTATCGTATGAGAGCTGACAATATATATTTTTCTTTCTTCTAGTCACAATACATAATAAAATAAATATTAGACTACTAAGGGTCAAATCTGAGGAAGGACAGATATTGGGCTATACTTCTTGGTACAAACTGATTGTCTTTGGGCAAGAGGCTTAGAATCAATGATTTGTATTATTTAATATCCATATTTATTAAAGTCAACTTAAAATTATATAGTCTTATTTTTAAATGCTACAACCTGAAAACACGTAGTTATCCCACCGAAGCTTCTATTTATGCAGATATTCTCATTCCTTTATTAGAAGACCTAATAAAATAGTCCACTGTAAAATAATTTAAAATTAGTTCTATAATAGAATTTTTCAGAAGAAAGACTAGAGCTTAGCAAATGCTTTCTAATTTTGCCTATAACAAGGTTGACTTTCCACCTACAAAACTGAAAAAAAAATTCAACCTTCGTGTAAAACACACTATGTTTTAAAAGGGTGATTACTTGGAGGTTATGGTGCTCTCGATGGTCACATCTTTGTCATGACTCCTTTGTGAGAAGACTTCAGTGGCTTGCTTTGGTCACAGGTGCGGCCTCCCTGGCCAGAGCTCAGGAGCTCTCTCTACGATCTGTCAGCCACCTGTGTTTCCAGGTGTTTCTGCCCTGGGCCTCGGTTGTTCCTTACCGTCTATTTCCTTCCAGCTTTGCAGAGCCTTCCCCCTCTTGGAAGAGTCTGCTCTAAGCTCTTGTTTCTGCATGCCTTCCCAGAAGGATTTCTACCCTGCTTCCGCCTTTCTACCAATTGGGAAGAATTTGTACTCTGCTGCAGTTCCTAGATCAATTTGCTGCTGATTTATTGTGTGTAACGCCCAGTGTGAGGGCCGCATTTTATCCATCACACACATCAGCGGGACTCTTCTTGCTACCTGCAGAACACTAGAGCTGAATTCATTAAGTAAGGGCCAGTGACTCTTAGCTGGAGTGCCCGTTTATTATGCCTAAATCACTGAGATACTCTACCACGCATGTGGACTTTTCCTCTAATTCTCCGTGTTTTGGTTTCCTCTTCTGAAAAACGAGGTAAGCTGTAGCATTACTGGGTTGTTTTGGAGATTACAGAAGCCAGGACTTGTGACACCGAAAGGTCTCAATAGGTATTGCTTTTCATTTTGTATTATGTGTCTCCATTTACAGAAGGGAAAACTGACGCTCATGGTGGTGAGGTCGCTCATTTTGGAGTCAGGATTAGCTTCCCAGTTTGTCTGGTTTTGGAGCCTGTGTTAATAGTAGCTGTCCTGGGTAGCAGTAACTTTTCCCCCCTGTTTTGACTGGGATCTACAGTGAGAAAAGCATTTGACCTTCCAACCCAGCACACCTTAGATATTCAGAAGGGAGAGGAGAGAGGCACAAAATAGTTTTACTATTTGCTCAAAGTGGAATAAATAGAATGTTTTCAGAATTCTGTTCCATTTGTTAACAATGCTGTTTGCAACCTGCTAAACTGATTTCATAATGTTCAAATGACCATTAGAAAACATCACTGGTGTATCACTGTACAGCTTATCAGAGAATGATAAACAAGTAATATTGTAGACATAATGAACTATGCAAAAGATTGCATTCTACTCGATCATTAGAAGGGCACAATGTCCTGTTTTCAGAAGAGGCAGCAGTATAGGTTTGCATGCAATCATTCATCTTTTGGAAACTCTCTGGCCTGATTGTAACTAGCTATCCTCTTCTCGACTGTTCTCTTGCTTGCTGTAAACGGTGGCATTTCTTTTCATTAAAACGCAGCTCCTGATCTTTGTCAATTAACAACACACTTATTCCTCTTCTTCCTCTTCTACTATCAGTTTGTATAGCAACATTTGTTGTAGTCACAGGGATATTTCAAGCAAGATATATGTGATTCATTCATCTGTTCAACTGACACACTATTGACAGGCTCTAGAAGGACAGGGTTTTAAGAAATTCTCTTTACCATCCCAGAAATGAGACGGTGGAATCAGAGAAGAGTTGTTGGGCTGAAAGAATAGGGAGAACTTGTTTCTTTTTTGCTTCTCTGAAACAGTTTATTCATTTTTTCATTCATTCGTGTGTTTATCTAGTTGCTTTAGAATATTATTAAAGTGCTGTCTGGGGGCGGGTCACTTTGCGATTTCTTGGGGTTACAGTGATGAGAAGAACACTGTTCACCCCTAGAATGTAGTTTGGTGGGAAGATACATATTCATCTATTTATCATGGAAATGACCTTATCATCATAAGCTCCGGTGTCCTACACAGCTCATGATGTGTGAGCCTGGCTTAATATTTGGGGTGGGGGAAGGAGATGCAGCTGAGAAAGTGGTGTTTGGGTGAAGACCGTAGAGACTAAGAGTCGTTAACTGGGCTTTTGGTGGAGGTTCAGCATCATGGACACAAAATCATTGTGTTAACTAGGACCAGAGCTCACTCACGAACTGGAAACAGAGCGATGGGAAGAGACAGAGTAAGCAGGTGGTGTGTTTTCTCTAAGTAGGAGGGCTTTTTCCTAGTAACTACAAGTTATATAAATAGAACTCGTAAGATCTCACCTCGTAAGAATATGTGTTAGGTCGGGGAATGACCATCATAGCATCTCCTAGAAAGACACGAAAGCTCCCTCTTGCCAACATATTATGCGCTGACATCTCACCCGTGAAACCATGAAAACAGCGTCTTGTATTTCCCAGGGCGAGGCCAGACCCACTCCAGCAGGATGCAGTTTGAACCTGCACTGATGGATTTTTCCTATTTTCAGAAAATGCCTGGCACCGAAGAGTCTAGGCGAATGTGGGCTGGTTGCACCAGGAAAATATTTTTAGACTGTGTCCTACCACAAATTCTTCCTTTAGCATTCCTAAAGGTGAACGCAGCTCCTTAGGGTTCATCTGCTCGATATAATATATAACTAAACTGCAGTATCACCAAAATTTTCCAGATTCTGGGAAAGAAATGTGAAAAAAATTTAAGATAGTTAATCTTTTCTTGGAAAATCGGTTGTTTTTTGACTTTTGCAAATAATTTGACTTTCTAATCCTATAAAATATTTTCTAAGCATAACTGAAGCACAAAAGCTTAGTTTATCACTAGGGCTTAGCAGGTACATTGACAACAGATCAGTTTTGGAATATAATGGAAATACAAAGTGAAGAACAGAACGAGTTTGTTAAGGATAAAAACTGTTCTGAAAAAGATACAAACTTACTTATACCTCACCTTTCCACTTTACTCTCCTAGATGACTAAGATGTATTTTTGAAAAAATAGAACAGTAAAACTCATTTTATAGTACTAAAGAAGACAAGGCAAGGTTACAGCCTGTTCTTGTGCCTCGATACTTGTTTTTGCATTTCGTTTCCTTAGAGGCATAAGGGGCAAAACTGTCTGAGGACACAGCTGTGGCTCAGAGGGTCCAGTAGCTCATCAGGGCCACTCAGCTTGGGTAAAACCTGGGTTCAGACCCACCTCCACCTGACCCAGACTCACACCCCTTCCTCCACGCCTAATGACCCATGTATTCCTTAGGGTACTCAGTACTGAATCCCGTAGTTAAGAATCGTTGAGATGGTAGATCATATGCAAAGATCCGACCATGTATTCATCCAAGCGTCCGTCCGCGTGGCCACTGGTGCCTGACGAGCGGCCGCTCAGCGTCAGGAGACACTGGGAAAATGAAAGGCAGGAGCACGAGGTCCCAAGGCCACCTGGTAGGGCGACGTGCTAAAAGACAGATAGTGCTGAGCGGAGAGCTTGCGATAGCGTGCCCAGCTGGGGGGACTAGAGCAGCCCGCGTGTGCACCGACAGAAATGCAATCACTTTTGCCTGTGGAAATTCATCTGTGAATATTTGTATTTATATGGGGGGCATCCAGTTCTAAAACCAAAAGAACAAATAAGCAAGCAAAAACCCCACAATAGATCACAAAGAAAACTGATTTAAACAGTCATCTTTAAAGGAAGTAATAATTTTTTATGTAAAGGGTTTTTTTTATTTGCTTTCCAGGTTCCTATTTTTAGGAATGTTGATTTTTATGGAAGTGTTCTAGTTGGTCCTGTAATTCCTAGACATTCCACATGATCTCTAAAATGTACTCTAATGTTAATTTCTTCCACTTTTTAAGCTATCTTTTTTCTTCCCTTTGGTTTATAATAAATTGAAACATATACTCAACTAAATATGCAAATCAAATATGTCATTTTTTAAAAAAAGTCAGTATTTTGAGATGTTTCTCAAAGACAACACTGCTTTAAAACTGTTACATGCGAGACATCGGTAATAACAATAGGGAGACGTCATATGTGATTAAAAATTTCTCCTTATATCATTTACCCAAGATCTTTTTTTTCACATTACATTCTTTCCCCTTTCCATGTTTTACGTAAATACATAAAAATAGAATAATGGAGGGCTGGGATGTAGCTTGGCGGTAGAGTGGTTTACTAGAATGTGTGTTTGACCTTCTATATAAACATCATGTCTTAACAGTTTGCATATTTGCCTTATTCTTTTCATGATAAGAAATGCAGGTAAAATTAGTCCCGCTTATTCCCTTTACCCGTTCCAATCTCTCTTCCAAAATCTAGTGCCTGTTAGTCCATTTTGTGCTTTGACGCTTCCCTACGCTCACATTTGTGTGTGCGCGGCCAGTGGGCAGGAACCCTTCGGTATAAGGCTAGTGTTAATCCGCTGTCCCTAGCGTTCCGAAGGACTTTTCCTGCGGTGTTGTGCAGACGTCTCCGTAGTGACAGAGTCGCTGTAGCTCACCCTTTTGGACTGGTCTGAAGCAGCGTAGGAACCGAGCAGAGTAGGAACCGAGCAGAGTTCATTCATCCACTCCCCACACGGCTCCATGTTTAAGTTAACCGTGCTTTCATCTGTGTGTTACACACAGCTGCAGGAAGCAGGGCTGAAAACCTCTCTGTTATAACTTAACATTTTCCAATCTATCAAAAGAATATTCTTTTAATACTATATTTCTTTCTTTTTGAAAGAAATATGTGTGTGTAGTTTAATAATGAAATAGTATGAAGAACATTTATTAAAAACTAATCTCCTCCTCCACCCTACCCTACCCCTAGTCTTGCATTCCCAATGCTCCTTCTTTGAACTGCTTTGATTTTAATGTTTCTGACAGTTTACCTTCAGAGTTCTAAAAAATCACATGCTAAACACTAGCTGCTGATTTCTGGATCTAATAAACAATTTATTCATTCAAGTACTTTTTCTCCCCTTCTTTCCTCCTGTGCATACTATGTATTGTTCCATCATGTTTTTCCAATTCCTTTGCAGTCTCAGAAGAATGTACTTTTGCTTCCATTTCATATTCTATCAAAGAGAGACTTCCTCTTTTTTTTTTTTTGGAGAATTAGTGCATTAACTCAGTTACCTTCCCCTCTGCTTTTCCCTCTGCTTTCCAATCACTCGAGATTACTAACTACACTTTTACTAAAGTCACAGTTGGTAACAGTCTGTGATATACTTCATCCATAGATTCATTTTTAAAAATAGCAGGCTACTATGTGGAATTTAGATTGTTATAATTGTGCAAGCATTCCTTATAGAAACAGGTAGTACACTGTGAATACATTTCTTGGTGGATCCAGTGTTAAAGGAGAATTTTTTAGAAAAAGACATTAGAAACATTCTACTAGATCAAAATTGTGCCAGATGGTACTCAGCTTCACCTTTTCCCTGAGTTTTTATCCTTTTGTTTCTTTTCCTAGAGTTTCCAATTGCCTATCATCTGTCTTTTGCCTATTATCTATCACCTACCTACTATCTATCATTTTTCATCTATCCTCTACCTGTTTATCCATCATCTGTCTGTGTACCACCTATTATCTATCTATCTGTATTTCTATCAGTTTAACCTCCTGTGCATTTCTGTTATGTAAACTATTTTATGCCGCCCCTGTCTTCACTGGAAACTTACCCTGATACAGTCCGTCCTGGGAGACCTTTCTTCTCCGACTTCAAAGTGGATTAGGCCTCCTGTAGCATTGCTGTAAATCGTCACTCCTGAATGCTCTTTTAGCTCATTTCTAGTCATTACTGCTTCCCAGTGTCCTTTTCTTTGTCTTCTTAACCACGTCCTTTAGTAACCTCCTAAGAAAGGTTCGGGGCTGGCCTCAGTCTCTGCGTGCCTCAAGTTCCTTCTGTTGCAAATTCCTGCATTGATAACTTTGTGGAGTATCAATTTTTAGTTTGAAAAAGTCTTTCCAGTGGAATGTTGGGAGAATTCTTTCCTTCCCTGTGCCCAGCACTGCTCAGAAGTCAGAGCCCATTCCAGTTCTTACTCCCCACTGGCTACCTGTAGTTTTATCTTCTAAAAAACACGTTTCCATTTTTGATGTTGCTTAGTTTCAGCATTGAGTCAAAGGTGTTTCTTTTTTCATTTGACTTGGTATCATTTCAGGAGACTCGATGTTTTCCCTTGTTAGTTCTAAGAAGTGCCATGGTTTCTTTGATTTCCTTCCTGTCCTCTTGTTTCTTTGGTTCTCTCTTTCTCGTCGGTCTGTTTGTTCGTTGGGTGTTGACTATCTGCACGGATCTTCTATACTTCCTAGCTCTGACCTGGTGTTTTCTTTTTCTTTGTCTTTTTGTTTTGCATTCTGAGACCTTTCTATTCGTTTAGCACTTTCATTGGAGTTTTATTTAATAGTATTATTATACATTTCTAAGTAGTCTTTTTCAAAATATTATATTCTGACTTTATGTGTGTTTCTGCAGTCTTACTAGAAATACCAGTTAGATGAATTTCTAATTTGAAAATTTATCTTTTCTTCCTATTCCCTAGATTGTCTGTTTCTGTTGGATTAGGTTTTTCTCTTATTATTATTATTTTTTTAATCCTGGCCTTCCTCCAAATATCAGGCAATGCTTTGCCCTTTATTCTTGCTTGGACTGAGCGGTAGACAGGCTGCCTCAGAGCCCGGGGCGTGCAGACAGGAACAGCTGTCGCAGGTGCATAGCCGGGGCTCCACCCCAGTACACAAAGATGCTGTCTGAGAGAGTGACGCCAGCTGCTCTCTTTCTCCCTGACGTGCAGCCTCGGTTGCTTTCGCAGACAAGACTTCCCTCCTTTCTGGTGTGGGGATGCTGTGCACCCGAGGGCTCTTCAGGGCTCAGTAGAGGGCACAGAGTCCCGCCCACCTCGGTTTCCAGGCTCCTGGTTTTCACCTCCATTTACCCCCTCTTCTGCGCTCTATTCAGCCCGGCTGGTGGGTTTCCTCTGCAGCCGCAGCCTGCTCCGGACACGCTCTGCTCTTCGGCTCCTTTTACTCATGGCTTTTGATCTAACACCGACCTTATGATCTTTCATTGTCTACAGAGAAATTTAAATTACCCATTCTCTATTACCTCCCAGATTGTCCTTTTTGTTGCAGATCTGTATTTGATTTGTTCACATACATTCATCCTATCAGAATCTCTAGAGATGAGAAAGAAGCATGTTCCATCTGCCCTTCTGAATTTGAATTTTTCTTCACATAATTTCTCTTTATATTTTGAAGATCAGAATCTTAAATAAAGACTGAATCCTTGGTGTAGGAAAATATATCGTAGTGTCTCAGTAGCCGTGCTTTTCTTGTAATTCAAATTTCACAGTATAGGCGATGTTTTCTTTAGCATTTTTGCCTAACCAATTATTTTTTTCTTCTAAATTGAAATAGTCTAAAGCTTTTCCCTTAGAGTTATTTTAAGACTCTTTGATTTAATTTTAATTTGTTTCATCCTTTTACATTTTAAAGTTTATTGTACAATATTTTTTCCATGGTCCAACTCTATTCTTTTTTTTTTTTTTGTGGCACCAGGGATTGAACTCACAACCTCACGCCTGCTAGGCAGATGCTTAAGCCGCTGAGCCAAACTCCCAGCCCCCAACTCTATTCTTTTGTCTACATTTCTTACAGGTTTTCTCACAATGTCTTTAACAATTTAATTGAAGGGGACTAAGTAAGACTAGCATCAAGTGGATTTTTCCTGGGGCTCTAAAAATTCTCCTGGATTATTTATCAACCAACTCTGGGCTCTTAAAGAAAGAGATTAACAACTGTCTATTTCTAGAGCACTGTCACACAGATCTGAGTCTGAATTGTGCCTGAAATTGTGGGATTGCCCTTGCAAATGTGTGCAAGACCTGGTGCAATTTGGAGTTAGATGTTCTGTTTAGAGGTCGCTCATCTCTTCTGTGCCCTAAAGTGTGTGTTTCTGAGCCTACCAACATATATTTCACTCCCTCAAATATTATTTGTTTTGTTATTTCTTATTCCTTATACTCCTCAAGTCACAAGGAACCAGGAGAAAATATGATTTAATCGGCTCAACTCCATTATAGCAAGTAGAAAAGGAACACAACATATTCTTCTGCTTTTTTTTTTTTGGGGGGGGGGG
>RJWM01024249.1:0-30976 GCA_004363535.1 Dasyprocta punctata | reverse complement strand
TGGCCCATCAGTGCTTCTGCTGGGCCTGAAACACCTCTTCCCTGGCTGCTCTGGAGCTGAGCTCAGAGACAGGACTAGGAGAGGCCAATCAAAGCCAGAGTGAGGAAGGCACCGTCCTGCCCGGGCTGGACTCAGGGCAAGTACAGCAAGGAAAGTGGCAGGGAAGCCGGGGATCTTTGTCCTGTGCCCGCTCTCTGCACCCTAACATCAGGCTGGGTTCTGGGGACAGAGGCCCTGGGATGAAGCTGGTGTGAGCCCTCCCTCTGTCTTTCCCCATCGTCGTGGCCCTGGGGACAAGAGCTCAGACATGGAAACCAGAGGTCATCTGTTTCTTTAGCACAAAAGAGAGGGCCCATTAGTGGGGTGGGTTTGGGGGCAGCTGCATGGTCAGCACTGTGCCGCAAGAAGGTTTGTCCAACTCTCTCACTGGCATCGTGTCTGACGTGGCAGCTTGATGGCACCTCGTCCAGCAGTGAAAGGAAGACCAGAGTGGTCTAGAATACAGCAGGCACCTGAGGGGACAGCAGAGTACAGATGGCTGGGGTTCGGGATGGGTTTAGGGGAAGGATGGTTTGCAGAGGATTCCCAGGCCTCCTTGCCCTGCCTTCCCATCAGCCCCCTGTCCCGCCATACTCACTGCACGTTCAGTCATCGATGCACTCCTCTGTGGGGAGAAAGAACAGCAGAGCAGGAAGTTGTGTGTGTGTGTGTGTGTGTGTGACTGTGTGTGTGCACGCACACGCGTGTACATGCATATGCACACACTTGCAATCCCTAGGTGCCAGGGCTCCTGCACTGCCCATTCTGCCTCAGGCCCAGGCTGGACACGAGGCAGAGGATCTGGAGATTCCCTGAATTCAAGTCCTGGCCACTGGAAAGTAAGGACATTTCCATCTGAGGAGTCAGTAACCCCAGTGGAAGACAGAAATGGTCCAGGGCCGCAAGACCCAAGATACAGAGAGGACGTGGTCCAGGAGAGAGAACCCCTAAGTATGGAGATGACGCGGCCCATGCAACCCAAGGTATGGGAGCAGCCGGCCCAGGGCAGCAAGTCCTGGGCCTGAAACTCTTATCTGGGCTGACCTTGGCTAAACTGGTAGGAAAAACTCTTGGGGCCACAGTCCCTGAGGACCACAGACCCTAGGTGAGAGCCACTACTCTTCCAGTGACTGGATAAAGGGACCAAGTTCATCCATTCCCCTTTCCCTGGTGCAGCAGGTTTATAGAGGCCCCACATCCCCTCCCCCTCATTACCCAGAGGGACGGTGAAGACAATGTTGGCATCAGTCAGGCCGAGGTACTTGGCAAGAGTGGCAAAGTCCTCCTTCAGTTCAGGGCTCAGCTCCTTGGTTCTCCCTGTGGCCAAGATGGTCAGTGAGTGACCAAAAAAGAAATACTGCATGGTTTTTTAAAAGCTTTTTGAAACAAAGTGTTGACATAAACTTCAGGTTGGCCTTAAACTCGCAATCCTCCTGCCTCAGTCCCCCTGGTGCTGGTATGACAGGAATGGGGCAGCAGACATGGCTCAGACCTTAAGTGCTGTTGACCAAGGGAAGGAGGACTCAGACCCCTCTCCCATGGAAGGTCTGTGAAAAGGCCTCCCTCCTTGAAGGGGCTTAAAGTGGAGGAGCCTTGGGGGCCTTCGGCTATAGGGTCTGCCTCCCCCATATGACCAGGAGGCAGGTCACTGAGGGAATGGCGTGAGAACGCACCATAGAGATCCATCGTGAAGTACACCCTGTTCCTGACAATCTGCTTGATGCACACCACAGCAAACTCATTGTAGTTGGTAGCCGCCACTGTCATGGTATAGCTCTGTACCCCACGGTAGCCTGCAGGGTGGACAACCACGGGTCATCCCTGCTCTGGCCAGGAGAAAGGGTCTGATCCCTTCCTCCATGACCGATCAGCAGGGGCTTCTTCCCACAGGACAGCATCGCTGTGGTGGGCAGGGAGGCCTGTGTCCTCCTGGGAAAACTTTGCCCCCCAGAATCCCATCAACAGGTTCCCCTATTCAGGACTCACGTTTCATATTGCCCAGGTTGAACTGGCCACGCTGGATGCTTGGGACAAAAGTTCTGATAAACTGTTCACAGACCTGGTCCCTGTCACGGGGGAGACAGAGGCGGTTTATCAGAGAGATGACAAAGACTGGGTGTCATGGTTCTATACAGAGTAGGGCCAGGCCAGAGCAGGATTCTGAGGCCCTGGTTCCACCTAGTCCATGACCGTTTGTCCCCAACTATAGCAGGGGCAATGCCCAGCCAGCTCCAGGGCTCTGGGCTTTCCCCTCTGAGCCTCTGCCTGGGCTGCTGCAGCGGCCACTCGACCCCCACTCCAGTACGCAGTCTCCTCTGCTGCCTCCCCGCGGCAGCCGGTCCCCCACACAAACCCCAGCCACTGAGCCCTGCTCTTATCTTGCCACTCCCCTTTCCCATCTCTCTTGGGGATTTCCTCTGAGCTTCTGGTCTGCTCCACATCAAGAACTGTTTTAACTTTTGGGCCACACCTGACCTCATCCCTAAGTCCACACCATTCCTGCATCCAAGATAAGCTTCCCAGCCCTCTTTATGAACCTCGGTCCTCAAATGCTCCAACTTCAATCCGTGCAGTGGCCAGAGGCAGAAGACACTGCAGATGGAAGAAGCCAGGTTCCCCAGCCTGAGTCCTCATCGGCCCCTCTTCTGCCGTCTCCAGCGAAGGTCTGTCCAGCCTTACCTGCATGGTTGTCCCCATTTTGCCTGGTGACGCTGTGCCAGATCCCAGTGTTTATGCAGGCCCCACGCCAGGCCCTGGCTCTGGATGAGATGCCCCAGAGGCTGGCCTGGGAGCGCTCCCCTCCTGGCCACTCATCAGTCCCTTCTCTGGTGGCCACACTGAAGGCGGGCTGCTCTGTTGTCCCCTAAGGTGAAGCTCTCTGGCTTAGAGTCTGCCAGACCCTTCAGTGACATTCCAGTACCTCCTTTTGTTGGTGGTGGTGGTGGTGATAGTGGATTCTCAACTCAGGATCTTTGTAATTACCTACATCCCTAACCTTTCTCTTTCTTTCTCTCTTTCTTTCTTTCCTTCTTTCTTTCTTTCTTTCTTCCTTTTTTTTTTTTAGCTAAAGTCTCACTGTGTTGCCCAGGATGGCTTCAATTTTGTGATCCTCCACCTCAGCCTCAGGCAATGAGCCTGCTAGGATCACAGGTAGGTTGGCACTATTAAGATGACATTCCTACCAGGCCTACATTGTGGCATCGGGTGGCATCCCAGGCTGGATCCAGTGCCCCCCTTCTCCTTAACACACTACTACTCTATGTCTTGTTTTCTTTTGACTCTGGATTTGCTAAAGCTACCCATGAGAGTTAATGGAAGGAAGGGAGAGAAGAAGAGAGAATAAAAGGAGGGAAAGAGGGAAAGAGGGAAGGGGGAGGTTGGAGTGCATGCAGAGTGGGAAGAGGAATGGCAGGATCCCTCAGTTTAGGTCACTCCTTGACTGTGACACCAGTCTGCCTCTTAGACCCCCAGGAGGTGGCAACTTCACCTGAGCAGGGTAGAGTTGGAAACGAAGCTGTGGTCATCTTCCAGCTTGTAGACGATGCTGGACATATTTATCTCCATTTCACTTCCGTTCAGAATTCTGTTGTCTGCTGTAGCTATGGTGTACCACTTCCCCTGGAACTGCAAGGGGGCCGATGACAGGCAGAACCCAGGGGGGGACCGGGAGCCACCCTTCCCATGCTCTCCCTGCTGCTGCCTCTGCGCAGCTCTCCGGGCAACAGGGCCCAGGGATGGGTCTGTCCCGGAAGCCGGCAGGAGCTGAGATCCTCTAGGTCCTGGAGGACGCTGGGTGAGGAGTCAGCCCTGAGTTGTCAGGGATGGGGTGACCCTGGGCAAGTGGCTGGTGTGTGTTCCAAAGCTTTGGTTATCATGTCTGTGCAGAAGGACTGAAGATGTCCCCACTGGTATGCACTGTGTCTGGACTCTCTAGTCCCGGTCCTCCCACCCTGCCTAGCCCCCTGAGTCCCTCTGCCTCTCCTCCCCTCTCTCTCTCCCCTCTTACTGTCCTTTTCCCCCAGACCCTGCCTAGAGCCGCCCTTCCAGAGTCTTTACCTGGTCATCCTGGAAGTCTGGCTGCACAGGCATCTTGTTCAGAGGCAGGCTGGGCAGCGGGGTTGGTGGGAGGTCCTGAGCTTCAGTCTTCAGTGTACCCAGCAGGGTAAAGCCCAGACACAGAAGACCCAGGGCCATGGCTCAGGACAGCTGCTGGGCTGAGAGGTGTTGAAAGAGAAAGGTTGAGGAGCCCAACCTGAGGGAACTATTTATGGTCGATCTGGTTGTTGCCCTCCCCAGGGTGGGCTGACCCATCGTTTTGTAAATCCAAGAATGATGAGTCAGTTGCCAACAGTCCTTTAGGAACACATGACAAGATATCTTCTGTGTTTCCCCCCTAGTCAGGATTGTGCAAGGTAGAGAAAAGGAAAGAACATAGAGGACAGGAAGGTCATTCCCAGAGCTCCACAGTCCTGCAGGGCCCAGGGCTCCCTGTGAGTGCTCCTCCATGCATCGGACTGGCCCTTTCTATCAGTCAGAAGCTCAGGTCTGACACGCTGTCATCGCTGACCTTTCCCAGGGCGGGTTGTATGACAAGGCCCCTTTCCTCTACCTGCAGAAATAAAAAAATGTGCTGAGCACGTTACAGTATGGTGACACATGCATGCAACCCCAGCACTTGGAAGGGCGAGGCAGGAAGATTGCCGAAGCTGGAGGCCAGCCTGAACTACTTAGCAAGACCCTGGGGAAGTGGCAGGGAGTGGGGGAGACACAGAAAGAGAGGGAAAAGAGAAAAGAGAGAAAAAGGTTCCACTCCCACATGCTCTATGAATTTTCTGTGCTCTTCTGGGAGGACTGTGCCCTTCGCATCAAGACCCCAGGATTCCCCCACACTCAGCTCATGCGTAATGTGAACTGGCCAGACTGGACATTAGGGAAAATAGTTTGGATCCCATATTCATAGACCAGGTTCCTACGAGGATGAGAGATGTTGGGGGATTGAACTGTGAGATGATGGACTTCAGCTCTTTGGGATAGGTCAAATGGGGCCAGGGATCCTGCAGGATTCTAAGACCCCAGCCCAGGACAGCCTGTCCCCTCCTGTGGCAGGGCTCCCTCCCTGACAGCTCCATGGCCCTGGGCTTTCCCCTCCGAGCTTCTGCCTGATCTGCTGCAGGGGCCATTTGACCCTCCCTGTAACACCCGCTGTCTTCTCTGCTGCCTCCCAGGGGCAGCCTGTCATACCCAGACCCCAGGCACTGAGCCCCGGTCTTGTCTTGCTGCTTTCCTTCCCATCGTGGCAGACCCACTCCCTCCACCCGCCCCGTCCCACTGATCCCTCAACAAACCCCACAAAAGCTTTGGGGCAGAGCACCTGCTGGGAGAGGCTGGGGCGGGGCCCCCCAAGTCTGCTGTGGGTCTGCAGAGCTGCAGCCACAGCTGGATCAGGTCCACACCTGGGTTTTCTGTAGCCAGAAGCCAGGAAAACTCTGGCTGCCCTAGTCCTAGCCCCCAAAAGTCTCCCTGGAGGGAGACCTAGATGGCTCATCTTCCCAGGGACAGCCCTGGCCCAGCCTGGTCTAATCCACCCCCAAGAACAGGGAGAGGCTCCTTGGAATTTCAGTCTTGCATTCGGGATTCCAATCTGACTCTTGATCTGGTTTCCAGAAGCACAGCATGTGAGCAGTGTCTGTCTCCACCATGAGGGGCACAAGGAGTCACTTCCACCAGGGCAGGGGGCATAGAGTGAGGGGCAAAGAAGTGGGCACGGGGCGAAAGAAATCAATCCTGAGAACAACCTGTGGGACCTTGGCCTTGGCCTGGCTACGGTTCCTCTGGACCCCCATTCCCAGAGGCCGGGTCAAGGTTCTGGAGGGAAGTATGAGCTTCTGGGGTCAGGGTTTCACGGTTCAGATCTTAGGCTGGAGGGACAATCACCCTCTGCTGAACCAGAAAGATTGTGAGTTCAATTCCAGCCTGGAATACATAGTGAGACCCTGTCTCAAAAAAAAAAAAATAATAATAATCAGGCATTAGGATATTAACATTTATGCAGTTTAACAAATAACAATATAAAGTGGATCCTTAAGTCAACCACAACAGCAAAGGTTTTTCTTTTTTCTCTTTTTCCACATAAAGTCATATTTACAGATCATAGAGATGGGAGTATAGCTCAGTGTTCAAATACTTGCCCAGCCTGAGGCCTTGGTTTCATCCCCAGAGCCAAAAAACAAGAAAAACAGAGAGAGAGAGAGAGAGAGAGACAGAGAGAGACAGAGAGAGAGAGAAAGAGAGAGAGAGAGAGAGAGAGAGAGAGAGAGAGAGAGAGAAACTAAGCTAGGTGTATGCTGCACACCTGCAACCCTAGTACTTTGGGAGGCTGAGGCAAGAGGATTGCAAATTCAAATTAATGACAACTTTTCTCAAAATTAAAAACAAAAGGGACTATGGACACAGGTTAGTTGCCGAGTACCCATGAAATTGATGCCCAGAGAGAGACAGAGACAGAGGAGATAAAATAGGAATATAAAAGCCAAGAGTTGATTTTTGGGAAACACTAATAACAGACAAAAAGTTAGAAAATTATAATTTCTCAGGGCAAAAAAAAAAAAAAATATATATATATATATATGACACAAATAAATAGCAGGCATAAAAACAGACTTAACTGTATGTTTTATAGACATTAAAAGGATAATGAGAGAATGTTATAAGTAATGAAACAGATTTCTCAGAAAATTGTGACTCACCAAAATAGAATCAAGGGGATAAGAAAAAAACAGAGTCCAAGTCATCCTGAGGTAGCACTGAAAAAGTAAACTTAATTTTAAAAGGAGACAAGGAAAACAGTAATTTTAAAAATGAAAATTACACCTTCAGGACACAAGCCCAGATTAAGAAAAATTTTTCTTTCTCCCAGAATGCAATAAGCCTGGACCATTCCCTTTCACCTACAAATGGGTTCACACATTGCAAAATTTTACCTGCAAATCCTCCTCCTTCACCTGTGAATATGATGCCCAGATGCTGGGGTCCTGTGTTGTGGCAATGAGCAATGAAACAGTGGATGGAGGAGGTGAGGTGTAAACAAATTTATTTGAAAGATATAAAGGCAAAGAAGAAAAAGAAAGGGAAGGAAGTAGAACTCCCCCTAACCTGAGTAGAAGACCCATAGAAGATCTTTGTCTAGGATTTTTAAGGTGTCCAAAAGGATGTTTGGACCTTTGAAATCTCTCCCTACAAGTGACTGTGCACATATCTGTTCCAATCTATGTAGTGTGTTCACACAGTGCCCATGCAGGGCCCACAGACCCTGCGCCCGCAGCCTTCCTGATCATACTCAGGAGGCTGCAGAGAGCTTCAAGGTCAAGCAGATGTTTTTGTAAGATCCCAGGAGTGTGGTGACTCAGGTGGCTTCTGGCAACAGAAAATGCAGGTGTGCACCTGATCTAACTGTCTGGGATGGCTCCTGCGGGTGCACAGGTGTAGACTCTGAGAGCCCTAAGAGAAGCTCTGGAGACCATAGTAGGAGGCTCAGGCCTGAGTAGGGGTGGGGCAGGGTCACATCTGTTGGGGCTGGAGGAGGTAGGAGAGGGACCCCAAAGCCATAAGAGGTCTTGGAACCCCGATGTCTGATTTTTCCCATATAGAGCGGAAAGATGGGATAGAGGAGGGGCTGCCTGACCCCTCCTCTGTGCTCTCTGGGGTTCACTTGCCCTCTCCACAGGCCAGAGCCTCCACAGCGAGGCATATAAATAGGCAGCCTGGGGGTGGCCCCGCCCACCGACCCAGAGAGGCGCAGGTCTGGGGAGGGCGGCCAGGCCCCAGCGGGGCTTTCAGGTTCCCCCCTTCTGGTCTGGTGCTGCGTGTGCTGCTTCCACCTTTGCTGTGTAGCTCAGGTTGGCTTTGCAGTCACTATGTAACCCAGGTTTACCTTGAAATTGTGCAGCTTTTCCTCCCAAGTGCTGGGCACCACCAGCCAGGCTTACTTTTTACTTTAAGAGAGGGCCTTGCTAAATTGCCCACAGGGAACTTGAACTTGCAATCCTCTTGCCTCAGCCTCCTAGATTGCTGGGATTACAGGCGTGCACCCAGACCCAGTTTCATTGCTTCTCTTGTTGTTGTTGTTGTTCTGCTGCTGCTGCTGCTGCTGCTGCTGCTGCTGCTGCTGCTGCTGCTGCTGCTGCTGCTGCTGCTGCTTTTGCTTCTGTTTTTGCTTCTGCTGCTGCTGCTACTTCACCTTTTACTTTTTTCCTTTTTGTTATTGTGATGCTTCAAACTCAAGCCTTGCACATTAGGCAAGTTTTCTACACTGAGCTACACTCACTCCCAAACTCTTTTCTAGATCCTTAAGCTCTGACTAGGATCTTTTCCCCATTTCTTTGCAGCGTTTCTATATCCTAAACACTTATTTAAATCTACAAAACCCCCTGTTGATTGTGACCCCAGCAGGACTTGGTCAGGTTGTCTAGCAGGAAAAGAAAGCAAGGGCCGTTCCAAGTGCAGGCTTCTTTACAACCAGGATAGCGTTCCCTCCTCCCCTCCCCCCATGACGGGAATTGACCCAAAAGCCTTCCCACTAGGCTACATCCCCAGCCCTTTTTATTTTGAAGTTCAGGTCTCATTAAGTGGCTAAATTGCCCAGACTGGGCTCCAACTTGCCGTCTTTCTGCCTCAGGCTCCCAGTGTGCTGGGGTTATAGGCTTGTGCCAACTGCCCTGGCTAGCGCTACTTTTCAAACAGATCCTCCCCAAGGTCCACTTGGCCCAGGAAGCCAGGCACCCTGTCTGCTGTCCAGCAGGGACCTCTGAACCCTTCTTTTGCCTTTTGGCTTTTCTTGGCAATCATCCCAGTGCAGCCCATAAGTTCCAAGGTGACAGATCACCCCCTTCTCCATGATTCTCTAAAATGTCCTCCTTCCAGTCACCTGCTGTCCCAGTGGGGACAGTTAACAAAAGTGTAGTGGCTCTGGTCAGGGAAGGAAGGACCCTTAAAGCCCTTGAAGATCAGGCAACACAGGGTGAGATTTGGGGTGCTTTTACATCTCTAGGCTGCATGGAGAGGTGACCAAGAAAGGCAAGAAGAGAAGGTAAAGATGCAGGAAGAGCAAGGTTCCCACCTTTCCCCCAGCACCTCCTGCCCCACCCTCCAACTTGCCAGCGGTCTCCATCAAGCCCTGAAGCACCTTTGAAACAGGTGAATGGGCCAAAATTAGTCCAGGTTCTTGTGCATAACAAGGAAAGAATTGCCAAGGGCACACCTCATACTGAGTAGTAAGTAGCTATGCTTACTGGAGATCATGGGGCGGTAGTAGCAGGAAGAGGCAGAAGGGCAAAGGGAAAAAGGGGGAGAAAGAGGAATCCTTGGTAACTCAGGCTTCCAGTATTTAAAGGGTCAGACACCTCTAACACCAGGTGCCTCCCATTCTGTTTCTCACTGGTGTCAATGATCTGCCACCTGCAACATCTCAATCTCCTAAATTTAACTATGGATAATCCTTAGGGTGGTATTTTGTTTATACGAATGAAGGGAAGGAATAAAACTGAATGAAGGAAAAGGAGTGGCTCCCTCAACTTCCCTGTTTCAAACTGTACTACCTCTTTAGGACAAAGTCCCCAGGCCCGTGGAGAGATGATCCCATGTCCCTCCCTGGGCACACAGGAGCAGGAGGACAGCACAGGGGGAGAAGTCACACAGAATGCGGGAGAGTTCAGTGTGGGTCAGGGACACTGTGGCAGGCTGAAAAATGCTCCCCAAGTGATATTCATGTAATAATTCCTAAGACCTCTTTTTTGAAGTTTTTATTTATTTTTGGAGATTTCAAATTTTGCTGTTGTTGTTGGTTTGGTTTGGTTTGGTTTGATTTGGTTTGGTTTGGTTTGGTTTTTGGTGCTGGGCGGAACCCATAGCCTCACACATCCCAGGCAGGTCTGCGTGCTTACGCAGACACTCAGCTACATTCCCATCTCTGCAACCGGTTAATGTCTTTATTTGGAAGAAGAAAGAAGAAAAGAGGAACATCTTTGCAATTGTGATGAATTTAAAGATCCTTTTCTAGGCAAACTGGGGGACAAGATGGCAGAACAGTAAGCAACAGAGTAAACAGCCTCCCTGAGAGATACCGTCCAGATGCTGGAATATAGCAACATGAGGAAGATAAGAAGGAAGGAAGTGGGTCCTCTGGACTCAGGAAGAATCTAAAGCGAGAACTGAAGCCCACAGAAAGAGTAAAAAGAAAAACTTAAACAAAGAAGAAGGCAGTAGCTGGTGGTGCCTCTGCCCAGAGCCGGACCCACTGTGTGAGAGGAGCTGCTGGAACATGAAGAAGCACAATCAAGGTGCCACCGCCACTGCAGCAACCCTGGAAGCCTCTGCCGAGAGAGGCAGCATTGCAGGAGAGTGGCAGTGGACGGGGGAGCGGACCTGGAGGACTGAACTGGCTGACAGTGAGTGCAGGGGACTTCATCCTCCTGCAGGAGAGAGAGATTGGCTGGGAGCTATTTTGGAGTTAGCTGGATGGGCCCGGGGCCAGAGCTGCTCCTGGCTTCCTCCAGCAGCTCCTAGCTGGGTGCACACCCGTGAAAATTGCTCCAACTGAGCCCTGCCACTGCGTCATCCTGGGGGCTGCCTCAGAGGGTCCCTGCAGGTGGCCAGCTTGGTCTGGACACAGCAGCTCCATGCACACTCCAGGGGTGGTAGTGGAGGATCCCGCTGGTGATTGGCCCAGGTTTGCAGGCAGCGGCCCCGTCCCTGCATGCACCCCACCAGCCATCAGGGAGCCAAGGCAGGCTAGGGAAAGGCAGCAGATAGCACTGCAACAGCACACCCTGTGGCAACCATCAGACATCCATAATCAGCACTGGAACCAAACAGTCTCACTTCAGAGAAATTGCGGCCAACGCGAGGAGTGCCTGGGTCCCCAGTACCCATTTGTCCAGAAGAACCCTGGACTATGTCAAGATGAAGAAGGAAAAAAGCAGTCTCTGGGCTCCAATCCAAACAGAGCAAGTCCAAGAGATGCAAACACAGAAGAGACTGGGAGTCCCACAACTGAGGTTTCTTTTTTTTTTTTTTTTTTTTCAGCACCGGGGATTGAACTCACAACCTCACGCCTGCCAGGGTAGGCGCTTAAGGCACTGAGCCAAACTCCCGGCCCTGGTTTTTTTGAGGCAGGGTCACACTATGTAACAACTGAGGTTTCTGAAGTAAAGAAACAACTTCATGAGGCTGTAAAAGAAATTAGAACAGAAATACCAACTCAACTAAAAGAAGAAATGAAAAACATAATAAAAGAATTACTAGGCATCTCTAAAGGAGACATAGATGAAAAAATGGAGCATAGGAAAATGAGAGAAACCTTGAATGAACAATGCAAAAAAAGATTTAGAATACATGAAATAGATTCAAAGAGATATCCAGGGAAACAAAAACTCCAATGAAAGTTGGCAAAACCGCTTGAAAGGAATGGAAGATAGACTTTCAAACCTTGAAGACAATTTTGTAGCTTGTGATTACGAAAGGAAAGATCTTTTAAAAATAACAAGGAACCTGAAAGTAACAATTGAACAGCTGCAAGACAACTCAAAGAAACATAAATTAAGAATAAAAGGTGTGAGTAAAAAGGCAGGGATCAATACAAATGAAATTGAGAGTCTATTTACAGAAATAATTTCAGAAAACTTCACAAGCATGGGAAAAGGAAGTGACTTTCAGATAAGTGAAGCGTATAGAACTCCAGCTAGCCATAACCAAAATAAATCTACACCTAGACATATAATAATCAAGATCCCAGAAATTCAACACAAAAATAGAATATTAAAAGCTGTGAGAGAAAAGAAACAGATCATCTATAAAGGAAAACCCATCAGAATCACGACAGACTTCTTAACACAAACCATCAGGTCAAGAAGAGCTTGGAGTGAAGTATTTCAAAAGAAAATAACTTCCCACCCAGATTGATGTACCCTGCACAACTATCTTTCAAAATTAATGGAGAAACAAGATACTTCCATGACAAAGAACAACTGAAGGAATTTATGACCACTAAGCCAACCCTACAAAGAATACTGAAGGATGTTTTAGAGAGAGATAAAAAAGATCACAGCTCCAGAAACAGAGGCAGAGGGATATCACTGAGTGGGGCAGACAACTGAATAGAGAGGAAAAGTAGGCAGTCAACAGCAGGAAAATAGCATGGCAGAGACGAAGTAGTGCATGTTGGCCTTAACCATTAATGTAGATGGCCTCAATCCACCAATAAAAAGAAACACAGGCAGAGTGGATCAGGAGACAGGATCCATCAATAAGCTTTATACAAAGAACACATTAAACTCGAAAGGCGGTTCATAGAAAAGTCAAAGGAGAAAGAACAATGCTGTACGTGACAGGGAACCAGAAAGAAGTGGGGGTAGCTTACCCATTAGCTACATGGTGGACAAGAAAGATATGGCATTTTTATCCAATGGAAAGCTATTCAGCCATAAAGGAAAATAACCTCAAGCCTCTTGTAGGTAAATGGATACAACTTAAGATCATGTTCATGGATGAAATGACCCAGAGCCACATGGGTGAACATCATGTTATCTCCCTAGTACAAAAAAAAAACTAAAGGAGTTAGTAGGATTCAAAATACATAATACATATCGTAAAAACGAAAAGGGAGGAAATGTCTAAAAAGGGCAGACAGTGGCCATTGTTAATCTATCATTGGGATTTGAGTCCTGTATTGTTTTCATTTACCTGTTTAGTTTTGTTTTATTCTATCTCAATTTGCCTAATTTTATGATATTTGATGGCATAGACAGCTATTTCAAAGATAACAAAATACATTATGGTAGCCATTATTGATATCTGATTACCTTGTTTTGGAACCCTGCATTGCTTTCATTGTTTTGTTTGCAGTGATTTTATCCTATTTTGATTTGTTTGATTGTATTATGACTGATGATATAGGCAACTGCTTAGAAGATAATATGAGGCATTATAGTAATCAGTGTTGTTTTACTATGTATTGTTTCCATTGTTTTGTTTTTTATTGGTTTTATTCTGTACTATTTAGTTTGATTATATTATGCCTAATGGTATGGGCACTTATTTAGAAGATAACAAGAGGTATTATAAGAGGAAAGGAGGAAAGAAGGAAGGGATAAGGAAAAAGACATAAATTTGTATATATGTATACATAAGATAGTTAAAATGACTATACTACTAAATGCATTAGTTATTGAAAAAGAACAGTTAATACTCATATGATTACATCAATTTTAGATGTCTGTATCTGTTAATCTAAACAACCCCTTTGAAGGTAACGATATGCAATATTACAATCACTGTCAAATTCCAATCACCTCATTTTGTAAACCTATGATGTTATTGTATTGGATTTGTTGTTGTTGTTTGTTTGTCTCTTCGCTTTTTGTTTTTCTTTTCTGTGTCTTTTTTCTCTTAAATTAAAAAAAAAGATCCTTTTCTTAACTGTTGTTTTGCAAATTCCTTAATGATGCCTGATTTTTCATATTGTTTTCTTTTGTGTTCTTAAGACAGGCTCTCACCATATACTCCAGGCTGGCCTTCAACTTGGTATGCAGCCCAGGCTGGCTTCCAACTCACAATCCTGCTGCCTGAACCACTGAGCACTGTAACTCCAGGCTTGAACCAACCACACTGGTTTAGAAGACAAATATTCTAACCTATGATAGCCTTTCCCTTTTTTTCCTTCTCCCCTTTAACTTTCCTACATTCTCACCTTCTTTTATCAGCCTGTGTTTCAAATGAATTAAGGATTTGAGATGAGAAGATTATTCTGAACCATCCAGATGAGCATAAATGTCATCTCAGCTGTCCTCTGTGAGACAAGGGAGGGAATTTAAATGCAGAAGAGAGGGCCGTGTGAAGACAGAGGTGAGACATGAATGGCCGGCGCACAAGGCTGGAGGAGGCAAGGTCCATCCCCAGAGCCTGCCAAAGGAGCAAAGCCTTGACTACACCTTGATTCTTGCACTCATTCAATTTCATATTTTTGGGCTTCTGGCCTCTAGAAGATGTAGTTTTAAGCCACCAGTATATAGCAATGTGTCACAGTAATGTGATGATTTGGGAGATTCTCAGTCAATCCAGACTGTAGGGCACAGTTAATAGCAGGAAATGCACTGTGAGGAAAGCTGCTCTTGAGAAGCCAAGGATGTGGCTTCCAAGATACCTGTGGATATGGGGAGGAGGTGACCAAAGACAGGGCCCTAGGGAGAGGGAGGAAGTGGCCTGAATAAAGGGAACCCAGCAGTATGGGAGGAGGCAACATGGAGCAGGGGGACCCAGCACTGTCAGGAGGAGGTGGCTCAGGACAGGAGGGGCACCCAGGAATGTAGATAGAGATGGGAACCATGAGCCATCCCAGTCCTGGCCAACAAGGCCTATGTTGTAGAGAGGGACACTTAGGGTATGGTAATCCTGGGCATAGAGGGAGGCACCCACTACTACGGCCTGTGAGCTCTGTCCTGTCTGTTCATCACATTGCTACAGAGCATACCCCTCCCCGAGATGATTCTGACAGTCATGGGAAGGGAATAGGGGGTGATTGCCCCTCCTGGCCAAGATCCAGGCCAACAAGCTATGTTCCCAGAAGCTCACATTTCCCTCCAGACTCCTGAGAATGGGGTGCCGGAGGGCCTGCAGACAAGCAAAGGTCTCTGTGGCTGAACTTAGCATTGATCTCTTCCCTCCCTTACCCACCTCCCTGACCCTCACTCCATCCCTGCTGTCCAGATCGGCCATGCTCCTTGTGACAGAGTGTCTCCTTGTAGGGTGCCCCTGCTATTACAGCATTACTCATGTCCCCTTTCCCACCGGAGGGTCAGCCACCTACTATCCGCATCTGAAATAGACACTTGGAGACAAGAGCAGCAGGGGACCCTGGCATGAATGGGGAGGGGCAGAAGGGCCCAAGTCCCCTAGGAACACACAGAGGAGACCCCAGGCAGAGCCTGAGTCCCATGGCTCTGGACCAGGGACGTCTTCTCTCCCAGCGCCTGGGCTGGCCACTCTCCTAGCCTGGCCTGAAGCAGCTTCTCTGGAGATCCAGGTCTGTGATCTCCCATAAGCCACCTTTGGTGGTGTCCAACAGAGGCCCAATCACGGAGCAGGGTGCTGTGTGAAAACAGAGTGGCTGCAAGGAACAGCTCCCAATCTTAGACCCACTGGGTGCCAGCATCCACAAACAGGAAGGTGCCAGAGCTGGAGGATAAAATGTCTTATCTGGTCCCAGGGCCATGACATGCTCAGTGCCATGGGAGTCCAGAGCCACCAGTGGTCCACTGGATACCAAATGACCACTGTAGACACTGTGCTGAGCTGTGGCCTATAGTCCTTTGGTCCCTGTGGTCACTCTGGGCCCTCTCATCTGCATGGCCATCTAGGCTGTGGAGCAAAAGACCAAAGCATCCCTCCCTGGGGACAAGGAGCACAGACGTGGAGGCCTGCAGCATGAGTTTATTTAGCATATGAGGGGGGCTCCATGAGTAGGATGGCTTTTGCTGCACCTGAATTGGCAGCGCTGCACTGTAAGGAGGGTCTCCCAGCTCTCTTGTTGACACTGTGGCCCATGGGGCAGCCAGATGGCACCTTGGACAGCAGTGGCAGGAAGAACAGGGAGTGGAGAGACAGGAGGCACCTGAGAGGGGACAGTGCACAAAGATGGCTGGGTTTCAGGATGGGAGCAGAAGAAGATACCCAAGGCCTGAGACTCCCAGGCCTCCCTTCCCTGGCCTCCCTTCAGCCTCCCACTCAGCCATACTTACTGCCTGTTCAGTCACTGATACATTTGTCTGTAGGGAAAAAAGACCATCAGTCCAGGTGTGTGTGTGTGTACATGTGTGTATGTGTGTGTGTGTGTTTGTGTGTGATATCTCTGGCTGCCAGGACCCCTGCACTACGCATGGCTGCCTGAAGCCCAGCCCTGTCCAGCTGCAGAGCATCTTGGAGCTCCCTGAGTTCAGGGCCCAGGGATTGGCTCTCCTGGGTGTTTGGGCCTCAAAGCTAGTCAGGTACCAAGGGCTCTCACCTGTAACTGGCTGAACCCTGCACGCCCCTCAACCAGTGACCTGAGTGACCTAGCTGGAGCCCCCTGCCTCGGCCAGGCCACTCGAATGTAAAAACATCTCTCACATCAGAAATGGACCAGCCCCAGGGCACAGGACAGATGGCCCAGGCAGCCGGAACCAAAGAACAGAGAGCAGGTGGCCCAGGGCATTGAGACTGGGGAAACTTGGACCTGGGGCTGAAATTGTCATCTGTGCAGGCCTTGGCTCACCAGGCAGGGGGAGCACATGGGGACAGGGGCCTTGGGGATCACAGAACCCACTGAGGCAGCCACTACCTCTCCAGTGACTGGGGCAGAAGACTGAATGTCTCCTGTCCAGTTTCCCTAGTGCTGGTGGGCAGCATCAGGGCTGGACAGACCCCGCCTCCCTGTCCCCTTTCCCCTGGGTCCATTACCAATAGGGATGTGGAAGACAATGTTGTCATCAGTGAAGCCAAGGTACTTGGCAAAGTAGACGAAGCTCTCCTTCTGCTCGGGACTCAGCTCCTTGGTTCTCCCTGTAGCCAAGATAGCCAGCGAGTGGCCAAGAGAAAGACATTTTACCAGGCAGGGTCTTGCTATGTACCACAGTCTGGCCTTAAACTCACAATCATCCTGCCTCAGCCTCCCAGTACTGCAATGACATGGACCAGCATACCTGGCTCACACCAAAAGTGCTTTTGAATGAGTGAAGGTCTCAGACTCATCTCCCATGGGAAGTGGAATGTGAAATGACTTCCTCCCTAAATTGGGCTCAAACTGGAGAAGACTTTGGGGTCTTCAGGTATAGGGGCACCCTCCCCCAAGGGTAACCAGGAACCAGGTCCCTGAGGAATGATGATAGGACCCACCATAGAGGATGAGGTAGGAGTACAGCTTGTAGTGGAAATCTTGCTTGAAAGACACCACAGCAAACTGATTGTAGTTGGTATTTGCCACTGTCATGGTGTATTTCTGCATGCCACGGAAACCTGCAATGTAGACAGCCAGGGGTCATTCCTGTCGTGGCTGAGAGAAAGGCACTGATCCCTTCCCCCCAACTGGTCAGCAAGGTCTTCTCCCCACAGGACAGCATCTGTGTGGCAGACAGGGAGGCCTGTGCCCTTGTGGGAGGACTCTGCCCCCAGAATCCTGACCCCAGGATCCCACTACTCAGAACTCACCACTGATAGCTTGCTCAATGAAATGGCCAGGATGGTCAGTTGGATAAAAGACTCTGAACCGATGATCACAGTCCACGGGCCTGTGAGAGGAGAGATCGAGGTGGCTGGGCAGGGAGGTGACACAGACCTGGCCCTGCTGAGAGGCACTGTAAAGGACCAGGGCAGAGCAGGACACCGAGGCCCCAGTCTAGCCCAGCCCATGATAGCTTGTCCCTCTCTATGGCAGAAGCCCCTGGCAGACGTCTCCATGGCCCTAGGCCTTCTGCTCTGTGCTTCTTCCTGGTCTTCTGCACTCAGCAGTCCCTCCCCCACTCACTGTCCCCTCTGCTTCCTCCCCGGAGCAGGCTGTCCCGCACACAGCCCCCAGGCACAGACCCTTGCTCTTACCTCACTGTCCCTCTTTTCCATCTTTCCTTGTAATTTCTTCTGAGCTTCCGGTCTGCTCCACGCCAGGCTCTGCCCTAACACCTGGGCCGCACCTGACCTCTTTCCTGAGTCTGCCCCACCCCTGCACCCCAGTGACAAGCCAACCAAACCTGCCTTCCTGTTCCCCTTGATCTTCAAATGCTCCAGCTCCAACATGCCAAATGACCAGAGGCAGAGCCCAGTGCAGGTGGGTGAGCCTGGGCT
Source organism: Dasyprocta punctata (assembly GCA_004363535.1). Classification (NCBI taxonomy): domain Eukaryota; kingdom Metazoa; phylum Chordata; class Mammalia; order Rodentia; family Dasyproctidae; genus Dasyprocta; species Dasyprocta punctata. The sequence goes on along the minus strand of RJWM01024249.1, from coordinate 13,075 downwards.
CTGCCCCTCCGAGTCCTCGTTTGGGCTACCTCTGCCATCTCCCACCTGGCGTTACCTTCACGATTGTCCCCACCTCGCCTGTGGCACCTGTGCTCAGATCTGGCCCTTGTAGGAGCCCCAAGCTGACACTGGCTCGGGGCGGGATGCCCCAGAGTCTGGCCTGGGAGCGCTCCCCTCCTGGCCACTGATACCTGGCTGCTTTGCTGTCGGCTAAGGTGAGGCTCTCTGACTCGGAGTCCACCAGACCCTGCTGTGACGCCTGTGACATCGTTTTTTTTTTTTTTTTAGGTGATGGTGGTGATTGAACCCAGGGCCACTACAATGGCATAGATCCCCAGCCTTTTTTCATTTCTATTTTTAGACAATCTCTTATTTTGTTTCCCAGTCTGGCTTTACTTTTGTGATCCTCCCACCTCAGCCTCTGGAAATGCTAGGATTACAGGCAGGTCAACAATGTTAAGGTCACATCCCTACCAGGCCTACTTGGTGGCATTGGGTGACATCCCAGGCTGGATCCAGTGTCCCCTTCCCCTCTGACACACTTCTCTATGTCCTGTTTTCTTCTGACTATAGTTGTGCTAAAGTCACCCATGAATACTGACGGAAGGAAGGCAGGAAAGGAAAGAGGGAAATAAGGAAGAAGGGAGAAAGAGGAGAAGATCGCATCCATGCCAAACAGTGAGATAAATGACAGCATCCCTCAGCGTCGGTCACCCCCTGGCTGACGTCATCCTGCTTCTCAGACCCATAGGAGGTGGCAAATTCACCTGAACATGGTGGTGATGGCGATGTAGCTGTGGTCGTCTCTCAGCTTGAAGGTGATGCTGTGCATGTTTAACTTCTTGTGCGTTCCGTTCCTAATTCTGTTGTCTGCCATCGCTATACTGTACCACTTCCCCTGGAACTGCAAGGGACTTATGACAGACAAAGCCCGGGGATGGCCCCAGAGCTGCTCCTCCAGGCTGGCCCTGCTGGGACTTCTGGGCAGCCCTCTTGGCAGCAGAAGCTAGGGAAACCACCAGGCCCTAGGGTCCTCCAGGGCCAAGAGGGACCCTGGGTGTGGTATCAGCCCTGAGTTGTCAGGAATGAGGTGGCCCTGGGCGAGTGACTGGTATGTGCTCCAAAGCCTCAGTTTTCTTGTCTGCATGGAGAAACCAAAGACATCTTCACCTGACATGACCTGGGGCCTGGACTCCCCCAGTCCTGCTATTCTCATATTACCTTGCCCCTGAGTCCCCCTACCTCTCCTCATCTCTGCTATCATTGACCCTGTCCCCCAAGCCCTCGCTGCAGCTGCCCTTCCACGGCCTTTACCTGGTCATCCTGGAAATATGGGTGCAGGGGAACCCTGCTCAGAGGTGAGGTTGGCAGCACAGTCAGATTGAAATCCTGTTCTTGCGTCTTCAGGGTCCCTAGCAGGGTGAGGTTCGCATACAGGAGACCCAAAGTCATGGCTTCAGCACAGCTCTGAGCTGGCAGGCGTTGCAGGAGGAAAGGGAAGGCTGAGATACCACCGAAGAGGAAGTAGTTATAGGCCACCTGACTGCTGCCAATCTTCAGAAACACATGACAAGATACCTGCTCTCTCCCCTCTGGTCACAATTGTGCAAGGTAGAGGGAAGGGAGAGGGCAGGGGACATGGGGGACATTCCCAGAGCACCACAATCTTGCAGGGGCGAGGGCTCCCTGTGGGTGCTCACTGTACCTCATCTATGTATACAATTGGCTCTGTTGGCCAGAAGCTCAGGTCCTGACAAGCTGTTGTCTCTGACTGTTCCCAGTGTGGGCTGTGTGATAAGGCCCCTTCCCTGTACCTGCAGAAAGCAAAGAATATGCTGGGTATGGTGGAGCATGGTAGCACATGCTTGCAATTCCAGCACTCCAGAGGCTGAGGCATGAAGGTTGCCAAAACCGAAGGCCAGCCTGGTCTACATGAGGACTTACACAAGGCAGCCTGAGTACTTATGAAGAGCCCTTCTCAGAAAAAAAAAAAAAAAAAAGAATGAACGCATGCTCCACCCCACATGCCCTGTGCTTCTTGCCGATTCTTGTAAAGGTCAGGGAAGGTTGGGGGCGGCTGACGTGGACATTCTGGACAGGGAAGCACTGGGTGCTGCTCTGAGCCTGCTGAGCCCAAATCTTGGCCTTCACAGGAGCCCCAGGCAGTGCCCAGGAGCAGGATGACATGCCTCGAGTCCTTCTCATCTGCAGGCGCAAACAGATCAGGGACCCTCGGGGCCTTGACCTCTCCTATGAGCCCAGCAGGCAGAGACATGGAGCCAGGCACAGGGAACATCCATGCAGCTGCTTGACAGAGCTGAGCGCTGAGGCTGCAGTCATCACTCACTGCAGAGCCCTGGAAAGGGGGCCAAGGGCACAGGTGGACAGATGGGCAAGGAGGGCTGTACTCTGCTGTGTACACCAGGTGCTTCGGGTCATGAGTGCCAGGGTTTGGCCTTGTCCTTGAGAGGTTGTTCAGATCAACCCTCTGTCTCTAACCACATCCTTGGGTCATGGGTCCCAGAGACTCAAGCTTGCCATCTCAGGACTGTCCCTGAGATGACTCATGCCACACTTGTCCCAGAGGGAAGGCAGGCTGTTTCCTCACCGGGGGCCTGGGCAGATCCTGGAGAGGCAGTGTTAACCTCAGGCCCTCTGCAGGGTCCCCCTGAGGTGGCTCACTCATGAGGGTGACGACTGTCCTGGACACCTGACCTGAGGTTAGACTGGGGGTTTTCTGGCTTTATATGGGACTACAAGGGTCCTCGTTGACTCTAATCACCCTCTACTAGGGCTCCAGCCTGGCCCTGGGGTGGTGCACAGTGAAAGCAGGGGCTTTAGACAGTGTACTGAGCTGGTACAAAGGTTGCAGCCTCAGCCCCCCACACATACACCAGACAGCCCCCTACTGCACCCCACTATCTGGGATGGAAGGTGAAAGGGCAGGAAGTGAAGCCGAGCAAAGCTGTGGCCACCAGAGCCCACCACCTTCCCAGTTACCCTCCCTCTCTTCCCAGCCCGAGGGGCTCCACCTCCGCTACTCTCTATGAGCTAGAAAAATATCCTCAGCCAGACAAGGTGCTGAACAGCTGTAATCCCTGCACTCTGGGAGGCTGCAGTAGGAGTCCAGCCAGCCCTCAGTGTAGCTACCCAAGCAGGGTAAAGTGGACAGGGAGGGGGGTCTGTCCAGGCGTGCTGCTGCCCACCAGAAAAACCAGACAAGAGACACTCAGTCTTCTGTTCCAGTCACTAGAGAGGTAGCACCTCCTCCCATGGGGTCTGTGAGTTTCCATGGATCCTGTCTTCAAGTGCTCCCCCTAACATTTTAGCCAGCCCAGATGACAGTATCAGTCCTAGTTTCAAGTTTCTGCAGTCTCACGTCCCTGGGCCACCTCCTCTCCATTCCTTGGGCCTCGCTATCCTGGGCCATCTCCTCCATCTGCTGGAGCTTGCTCATTCCTGACATGGCTGGTGTCCTCACATTCAAATGACCTGGCCTAGGCAGGGGACTCCAACCAGGTCACAAGAGGCCAGCAACGAGGGGCTACCAGGGCTCAAAAGAAGGCCTTGGTGCCTGAGAAGCTTTGAGCCCCGGACCTTTGGGAAAGCCAAACCTGAGGCCCTGAATTGAGGGAGTTGCCAGATGCTCAGCAGCTAGGCCAGGCTGGGTTTGAACAGACGTGGGTAGTGCAGGGGTCCTGGCAGCCAGGGATCACACATACACACACACGCACGCACGCACGCACGCACACACGCACGCACGCACACTGCCTGCTCTAATGTTCTTTCTCCCCCACAGAGAAGTGCATGGATGACTGAACATGCAATGAGCATGGCTGGGCAGGGGGCTGAAGGGAGGCCAGGGAAGGAGGCCTGGGGGTCTCAGGCCTGTGTTTCTCCTTCTGCTCCCATCCTGAAGCCCAGCCATCTTTGTGCACTGTCCCCTCTCAGGTGCCTCCTGTCTCTCCACTCCCTGTTCTTCCTGCCACTGCTGTCCAAGGTGCCATCTGGCTGCCCCACAGGCCACAGTGCCAACAAGAGAGCTGGGAGACCCCCCTTACAGTGCCGCGCTGCCTACCTAGGTGCCACAAAAGCCACTCTGCTCATAGAGCACCCCCCCATATGCTAAATAAACTCATGCTGCAGGCCTCCACATCTGTGCCCCTTGTCCCCAGGGAGGGGCGCTCCTGTCTTTTGCTCCACAGCCTGGATGACCACGCAGATGAAAGGACCCAGGGTGACCACAGGGGCCAGGATGCTGTTGAACGGTGTGGTGACCAATGGTTCCAAGCTCTGGTCTCATTGAAAGAACAGGACAGCGGCAACTGATGAATGTAGCAGTTTAACACTTATTGAAGAAAATGAGAACAAGAAGAAATAGAAAATAGGAGATACGTCCTGCACACAGGACAGGTCACTGCAAGAACAAGAGTTCAGTGGCAGCAAAGTCGATGGCTGCCATCTTTTATGTCATTTTTGACATCAGGTCTGTGCCATCCCGCACAGGGCTTGGAAGTCGTTCTGTGCATATATCTTCACCATGACTTGACAGTTCTCCATGACTGACAGGTCACAATCAGTTGCCCAGCCTTGACTGGCCATGATTTGACAGTTCAAATCATGCTCCATTGGTCAGCTGTGATAAAAGAAATCACCAACAGAGTGAAAAGACAACCCATGCAATGGGAAAAAAAAATCTTAGCTAGCTGTTCCTCAGACAAAGAACTATTGTCTAGAACATACAAAGAACTAAAAAAAATCAGACTCCTCAAATTTAAAGAAACCCAAAAAGGATCATCTGAAAGGAACAGACACATCTCAGATGAAGAAGTACAAACAGCAAATAAATATATGAAAAATGTTCGACATCACTGATCATCCAAGAGGTGTAAATTAAAACACTAAGATTTCATCTCACTCCAGAAATAGTGGCTATCATCAAGAAACCAACCAACAACAAATGCTGGTGTGGCCGTGGGGAAAAAGGAACCCTTCTCCTCTGTTGGTGGGAGTGTATGTAGACTGGTGAAAATTAGTGTGGGACTTCCTCAAAAAACTAGGACTAGAGACCCCATTTCACCCAGCAATTCCCCTTCATGGTATCTTCCCAAAAGAATTAAAAGCATCATACCACAGCAATATATCCTCATCCATGTTTACATATCTCAATCTCTAAAACAATCCAAATGCCCATCAATCAATGAAGGATAAAAAAAAATGTGGTTTTCTCATATAATGGGGTATTACTCAGCCATAAGGAAGGATAAACTTGAGACATTTATAGCTAAATGTATGGTCCTTGATGCCATACTTTTAAGTGAAATAAATTGGACACACATGTAAATATTGCATTGTCTCTGTTTGAATATTCAGATCTTTGATCCATTTTGACTTTAGTTTAGTGCATGGTGATGGACATGGATCTAGTTTTAGTTTATGGCATATGGAAAGCCAGTTTTTCCAGCACCACTTATTAAAGGGAGGCCACTGCAATTACCAGAGTGTCTGGGCCTTTCCAGAGGTAAAGAATCACAAAAGCCCAGGAAGTGATGGTGAACATTTTAAACCTTTCACTGATAACAAACGCTGGCCTTTGGACTTTATTCCTCTTTCTGTGCTTTTTGCAGAAACAATCTAACTAAGGAATATTTCTATCCAGATTGTCTGTACTCCACAATTTCCAACACCTCCTAGTCCAGATCTGGGTCCCTAGGGACCTTCAAGTCCCCACACTGCCCCTTCCACCCAAACCTCTTTCAGGAACCCTAAAATCTCGTGTCCATATGTCACCTCAATTCTGCTGGGCCATCAAATGGTGTCTCACTGTGTAGCTTAGGCTTACCTTGAATTCACTACATAGCCCAGTGTAACCCAGGCTGGCCTGGAACTGATGATGATCCTCCTGCCCCTGCCTCCTGAATGCTGGGTTGACAGCCCTACACCACCATGCCTTGGTAAGATTAACTTTTAAAGACTTACGTTACATAAGGAAGAAACCTAGGAAGAGGAAAGAGAAGCATTTAAAAATGGATGTTATTCAGGGTCTGTTGACATTCAGGGATGTGGCCCTAGAATTCTCCCAGGAGGAGTGAAAATGACTGCATCCTCCTCAAAGGGTTTTGTAATGCAGCATGATGTTGGAGAGCCACAGGAACCTAGTCTCCCTGAGAATCTCTCCTTTTGACCTGAGTGTTGTCCCCATGTTGGGGCAAGGGGGAGAGGGCTGGAGTATGAACGGCCAAATGAAAATATCCAGAAACTCAAACAGTTGCAAATGTGTCAAATGTGTAACCACAGCCTAGTTTATCTGCTTTGCTACTTCTGCAGCTTGTGTTTCAGAAAGTTCAGATACATCTCCTAATTGTCTCATCAAGCAATTTTCACCAACAGGTAAAAAGTGATACAGGAGAAATATTCCAGACAGTAAGGTTGGAAAGACACAAAATCCATGACACTGAAGAAGAGTGCTTCAAAGAAATCTAGACAAATTTACATGACTTTAAGTGTCACTGCAGAGAAAATGGAAGATTCCGTGTGACTCATAAGGAAAATCTCACTGATAGAAGAGATGGACGTGGTGGAAGGGATTCAGGGAAAAAAAGGTAGAAGAGAAAAACTTCGAGTTAGTTATTAGTTGCAAAAATTAGTTCCTAGTTGCAAAAATGCAACTAATACGTGTTTTCAAACTAAAACAAAAAAGGGTAGAAGGGTAGAAGGGGGAAAAGACATATTAAAAATTAGCTTGGAATAAACTTTTAATTGCACCTGCTTGAGCTGTGGCTATTTGAAAGAGACAGGAACATTTATAAGTGCAGTTACAGTGAGCAATCTATCTACAATGATTCTTCAATTTCATTCCACCAAAGAAATCCTTCTAGTGTCCAAACAAACATTTCTCATGAATATGAATATGAATATGATAGTATTGATTCTTTATTTTCCACACAAGAACTGGTGATGCACATTAGTACGAAACCTTACAAATGGAATGAGCGCAGCAAATCTTTTAACCAAAGCCCTCGTTTCCTATGCATCAGAGAGTCCACGGTGGAAAGAAACAATTCCTTTTTTTTTTCTAATTGTGATAAGTTTTAATAATTCACTACAGTAATCAACTTTCACATGTACATACATATAAATACAGTTACAGACCATAAATACTCGTGACAAAATATCATCCCCAAGGGAAAAAAAAAACACACACACAATCTTTGCAACAAACAACTTTAAGAAATACTAAAAACAGCCAGATGCTGAGGTATAATTTTTTTCATCCAAAGTAACTAGCCTACATTCTTACTGTTAAGAACTCAAGTAGGTATGCAACCATTGTCTTATAACAAAAACGCAACTAATATGTGTTTTCAAACTAAAACAAAAAAGTATTTTAATTATAAATAGGTAAAATAAATAATATTATTCCCAGTGAAATTCAATAGTGACATTTCCTGTTTCAGGTATTTTTTACTTTTACTTTAAATGATAAATTGTTTATTCTTTTGGGGTACAATGTTTCAATACATAGGTACATTGGAGAGGCCGCAACCAGAATCAATACATAGGTACATTGCGGAGTGATCAAACCAAAGGAATTAGCATGTTTATTGCTTCCAATATTTATTATTTCTTGTGAGAACATTTCAAGCCCTTTAAGTTGTTTTGAAATATATAGTAACTACAGTCACCCAACTGTACAATAAAACATCAGAACTCATTTCTAATTTAGTACTCCTTGACCAGTATCTCCCTTTACCCCTTTGCCTATCCTCGCCCTACAACTAACCAGGCTCTGGTTACTTTGTCAAGTTTGACCTTTATTGATTACCATATATATGAGTCCATGTGGTATTTGTCTCTGGTATGGTGGATTTATTTCACCAGCATAAGGTCTTTTAGGTTATGACATTTTCTGTTTTTAAAAAAATGACTGAAGAGTATAGCATTATATTTATATATCACTTACTAAACCCATTCACCCCTTATAGACACAGGCTGTTTCTATGTCTTAGCTATTGCAGACAATACTGCAGTGAACACAAGAGCACAGTTATCTCTCAGAATACTGATTTCAATTTCTTTTTTTTTTTTTTTTCCGGCACTGGGTATCGAACTCACAACCTCGCGCCTGCCAGACAGGCGCTTAAGCCACTGAGCCAAACTCCCGGCCCTAGTTTTTTGAGGCAGGGTCACACTATGTAGCTCAGGTCGACCTTGCGCTCACGTTGTAGCCCAAGCCAGCCTCGAACTCACAACGCTCTGCCTACCTCAGCCTCCTGAGTGCTGGGATTAAAGGCGTGTGTCACCACGCCCAGCTGATTTCAATTTCTTTAAGCATAGGCCCAGTAGTGGGAAGGTTGGGTTGCATAATCACTTTTAGTTTTTCAAGGAACCTTCATACTGTTTTCCAAAATAGCTGCACTAATTTATGGGAGCCAAGGATGTACAAGTGTCCTTTCCCTTTTCTCCACATCCTCATCCAACACTTGTAACTATTGTTTTTTAAAGGCCAATTTAGCAGGTATAAAGTGATACCTCACTGTGATTTTCATTTGCATTTCTCTGAATCATGTAGGCCATTTCTACTTCTTCTTTGAGATTATTTTTAATAAAATTTGTTTTGCCATTGAGTAGTTTGAGGTTTATGTCTATAGTCCATGAAGCTAAATGAAAATCATGAAACTTCTAAGAATCTACAAATGGATCTATACAGGTATGCATACATGTATTTATATACATATATGTATTTGAGATTTTCATCCTTGATGAGAAATATTTGATCTTCTTTTCAAAAATATATTCCGATTATGAAATTATTTCCAATTTCTTTTAAAAGATCACTTTCTAAAGTATGTATAACTAGTGTGAAAAAGCACTTTAAAGATTTCTAGAAAATTTAGAAAATACTTACATTTGTTTTACTGTTTTAATTACATCAATTAAAAAGTTAAGTTCCCATTTTTCATTATTCTGCTCTATATAAAATCCCCAAGCTCTTAGCCAACAAAAAAAAGAAATAAAAAGAAAAGCTAGGTATGGTAGTACACACCTGGTGAGTTCAAGGCCAGCCTAGAATATACAGCAAGACCCTCTCTCAAAAAAATTGGGGGGTCCAGGGATTTAGCTCAGTGGTGTAAGCAATTGCCTGGCAGGCACAAGGTTGTGAGTTCGATCCCCAGTATCAAAAAAAAAAATTTTTTTTACTGGCACCAAGAAATCTTCCTATATACTTCATCCAGTTTCTAAATTACTTTCTAGTTTTCCATACTTTGTAGTCAGTGTCCACAGGAACACACTTAAAAATGATCTGAATAGCCAGGCGTGGTGGTGCATGCCTTTAATTCCAGCACTGTGGGAAGCTGAGGAAGGAGGATCCTTGTGAGTTCAAGAAGAACCTGGGCTACAAGGTGAGTTCAAGGCGACCCTGAACTGAATAGTGAGACCCTGTCTCAAAAAATTAGGGCTGGGAATTTAGCTCAGTGGTGTACGCACCTGCCTGGCAGGTGCAAGGTTGTGAGTTTGATCCCCAGTATCAAAAAAAAAAATGATCTGAACAGAAACAATACAATACAAGTTTTTTAAAAATCATTTTACATTTTATGATAATCTATGAAACCAACATTCATTATGGCATTCGGTATTATCAGAATGAAATTTTTCCTCTTACTAAGATTATACGTATAAACCAAATTCTGAACTAGATATAATTCTGAAAAGAAAAAAAAAAACACTCAACTATCTCTTTCCCTCTGCCCAGTCTAAGCATTTGCCAACATCTTTTACACTACACTAGGCAAAAACCTACAGCAGAAATACTATAACAATTCTCTAAGCAAAAAAAAAGAATATTAGCTGGGCAGCACATGCCTGTAATCCCAGCACACTGGGAGGCTGAGACAGGATTGCATTTTTGAGGCCACAACTTAGAAAGACCCTTTTTCAAAATAAAATAAAAATAAAAATAAAAATAAAAAAGGGCTAGGGATGTAGATCAGTGCAAAGGTTCTGTGTTCAATCCCTAGTACAGGGCGGAGTGAGAGTATTAATTACTTCACTCTGTTCCCCTACATTCAAAGCCCTTCACATTCCATCTTCCCTTTTCAAAGGCAGCCTGAAGAAAGCGAACATTCCTTTACATTTCTCTCAATTATAACGTAATCTTTCCTCTAATCAATAGGATTGGCACCAACTGGAGATACTTTCTTTTGAAAGAAGTTCCTTCATGCAAAAGTTTTTGAAGCAGTCAGGTGACCAAACTGACGCGTTTGGAAATCAAATTCATAAGTTTCTGCCGGAAATTCAGTTTATCTCCAATTCTCCCGAACTGAGCAGCGCCCTCGACTTTCAGATCCACATGCGCTCGCATTGGACCCGGCTGTGGGCTCTTCCATGCCTTCTTCACAGGCATCTCTGCAAGCACCTCCAGGATCTCCGTGGTGCAACCCAGGGTATTCAGTTTGTCTCCAGTTCTCCTGAGCTGGGCAGCACACTCAACTTCCAGCCCTTTCCAGGCATCTCTCTAGGCGCCGCTGTGATCTCCTCTGCACTCTTGGCAGATGCAGTCCCCAGCTGAGCACCTGAGCCTCAGTAGGGTGCTGGCTGCATGCAGAACTGTTAGCAAGGAGTGGCACGATGTGCAGAGCTACAGACCAAGTCCTGAGGCAGGTGAGATCCTCTGAAAGAAACAATTTCTACATGATATATGTGGCTAAGGCTTCAATTACCTATCAAACCTCAGAAGCCATCAGAAAATGCATACTGAAGAGAAACCTCACAAATGCAATCAATGTGGCTATTTTTTCAGGTATATAGGTCATCCCCATCAGAGCATCAGACAATGCCATATCATAGAAAAAAACCTTACAAATGTAATGAATATCATAAAGTGTTCAGTTGTGGTTCATACCTTGCAGTACATTTGATAATTCACACTGGAGAGAAACCTTTCCAGTGGAATGAATGTGGCGAGTTGTTGAGTCAAAATTCTAACCCTGCATACCATTGTAGGATTCATACTGGAGAGAAACCTTACAAATGTAGTGAATGTAGAAGTCTTCAAACACAAGGCATACCTTTGTGTTATCAGAGAATTCATGCTGAGAGACACCTTTCAAATGTCATGAATGTGGCCAGGTATTTAGTTTAAACTCATCTCTAACACATCACTGGAGAATTCATATTGGAGAGAGGTCTTACAAATGTAAGGAATGTGGTAAGGTCTTCAGTCACAAGTCATCTCTAGCAAAGCATCAAAGAATCCATACTAGAGAGAAACCTCACAAATGTAATGAATGTGATAGTGTTCAGTTGTAATTCATACCTAGCAGAGCATCTGATGAAACCATTTAAACATAATGAATGTGGCAATGTGTTCAGTCACAATTGCCACCTATCATGTCATTGTAGGAGTCATACTGGAGAGAAATTATACAAATATAGTGAATGTGGAAAGGTCTTCAGAATCACGTCACACCTTGCATGTCACTGAAGAAGTCATACCGGAGAGAAACCTTACAAATGTAATGAACGTGGCAAGGATTTCAGTCTCAAGTCATACATAGCAAAGCATCAAAAAAATCCATACTGGAGAGCAAGCTTTGAAGTGTAATGAATATGGAAAAGTATTCCATCAAATTTCACACCTTGCCAACATCAAATCATTCATAGTGGAGAGAAAATTTTAACAATGTAATAAATAGGTAGGCATAGCCTTTAATCATAGTTCCTATCATCCACAAGATCAGATAATTCATACTGGAGAAAAATCTTATAAATGTAATGAATGTGGCAAGGTTCTCACAAGTCATAGCTATCAAATTATCAGAGAACACATACTGGATAGAAACTTTACAAATGTAATGAATGTGGTAAAGTATTCACTTGTAATTCATACTCTGCAGAACATCTAATAATTCGCACAGGACAGAAACCTTTAAACACAGTGAATATGGCAAAATGTTCAGTTTAAACTCACCTCTAGCGCATCATCAGAAAATTTATACTTCAGAGACACTGCCCAAAATATAATATGGCAAAGTGTTCAGTCTAATCTCATCCCTAACACATCATTTGAGAAGTCATACTTGAGGAAAACCTTAGAAATATAATGAAAGTGTTAAGAACTTCACTCAAATTTGACACGTTGTGCGCCAGAGCACTCACAGGGAGATAATTCTTACAAATTCAATGAATTTAGCAAAGCTTTTGGAGTGTGTTTAAGCCTAAGTATGTTATCTATGCTGGAAAAGATATTTCAGGGTCATCTGTGACAGCTTCCAACTTGACATTCATTAGAGATTCTATCCTGGAAATTAAGCTTATCAGTGAGGCAGAACTCTTCAGTTAGTGTTCAAATCCTGTAAAACATTGGACAGTTACTCCTGGAAAGATAATTTTTATGTGTAATAAATGAGGCAAGCCCTCACTTATCATTTAAGGCTTACTAACTATAGGCTAATCCATAGTGGAGAGAAACCTTACCAATGTATTGGGTGTACAATGTGTTAACGTAAAAATCAGAGATTGTATTTAACAAAAAACTCAGACTTGAAAGAAACCTCACAAATTAAATGATAGGGGCAAATCTTTTAGTATGTACTCAAGCCTCAATACACATCAAAAAATACAACCTTGAAGAAAAACCTAAGAAAAATGTAAATAGTTTGGAAAATCTTATTTTTCTGTGGTCACACTTTAGTAAACATCAGATACTCATAGTGGAGAGAAACCATGGAAATGTGATTGAAGTGCACGTTCACATCTTACATAAAACTGGAGAAATTGTACATGAATGATATCTTACACATGCATTGAGGGTGGCAAAACCCTCGTGATGAATTCAAGCAATAATTAATATCTCAATGCATACTGGAGTGACAGTTATAAAAAGCATAATGCATATTCAACAGAAACTACCAAGCCTTAACATTCACTAGGAATCAAATTTTCTGTCTTCAAGGGATGCATATAAAGGTAATAGAATGCCTTTAATCCCACACTCGGGGAGGCTGAGGTAGGAGAAGCGTTGTGAACTCGAGGCCCGCTTGGGCTACAATGCAAGCGCAAGACTGGCCTGAGC
>RJWM01024248.1:0-30973 GCA_004363535.1 Dasyprocta punctata | reverse complement strand
GAAGTGATTTTGACCTCCTTCCCACTAAGAAGTGGGGACACATATTTCCTTGCCAGGATTCTGGACAGGTTCGCTGCAACAGCTCGGAGGCAGCCTTCTCACGTGACATAGACAGGCTGTGGTCAGTGACCTGGCCTCTGACTTCTTCCCGTGGAACTCAACCATCAGAATGTGAGATAGCCCGAGCAGCCTGTGAAGGGGCCCAAGTGGGGAAGAGCTGAGGACCCTGGCCCTCAGCCTTAGCCGAGCTCCCAGTCATCAGCCACCTACTGAGCACCCAAAGCACCCCAGTTCAGCCAAATCGGCTGGAGTTCCATGGCACAAAGATGAGCCCTCCCTGCAGATTCCTGTAGACACTGCAGCTCCCTGAGCAAAGTCCTTGTGTGTCGGTTTCAGCCACCACACTTCAGGGTGGCCTGCTGTGCTCTGGTTTGTAAACGAGTTGGTATGGTGCACCGTGTACAAATATTTACTTTAAACATCAAGGGTAGTTTCGAAGATTCTATAGGAGTATATCTTTGTAACACATATGTGTGGGAATATATCTTAAGCAAAACCCCCAATCTACAAATCATACATGAAAAAAGTTGATGAATTTTTATTAAATCATAGTTAAGGAGTTTTATCCAATGAGAAATCCATAATGTTAATGGATAATAGTTTGGGAAAAAATATTTGTAAAGTGTCATATTCTAAGGGACTAACATTTAGGCTGTGGATTCAGTACCTAATAGCAGAAAAACAAAAATGTTGGTCACAGGAGTACAGTGCCTACTGCTCTTACTCTGTTTGAAAGCATTTTCATTCTGTGGGGAGTCTTAGGATCTTAGGGTTGGAAGAGAGCATCCTTTCGATACCCCATTCCTTGCCCCATGTGGCCCGCTGAAGAGGATATAAGAGAAATGATGTACAATTCCTGTCCTCAGGACAATTTATCTGGATGGGGAAAAAACATGCTCAAGAAACAATTTAGCAATGACACAAGACAGGACGCAATTAGGTGTTAAATTGTATGGGGGCAAGTCTGCAAATCAGCAGAGGAAAAGGTACTGGAAAGAACAAGATGTCTGTTCAAGATAAAAGTAGATATATAGAATTTATTGACTTCAGAAGAATTTGTTGAAATGAAGCCACGGCAGCAGGGTTTCCTGGGCCCCTCTGCTTGCTGTCCCTGGCCAGGAGCCATGGTTTTCCAAGTGAGCTGGCAGGAGGCTCTGAGGTGCTCCGACCTGCCTGGGGCAAAGGAGGGCAACAGGAAAGGGGTGCCCTGAGTGCACCCCTTCACCTCCCATTGGGTTATGTTTATACACAGGGCTCTAGAGTAAGATTTTCTCTGAGGACAAATTTCTGTGTCAAAAGGTTTGAAAACCAGAGAGCTATGAGATAGATTCCTGGTACCTCAGTGGGTGTCTTGGGTCTTCCCTCCCTGACCTGGTTCTCCCTGACCTCTTGGTCCCAGTCACTGCAAGTTTCTGAACACCCCCTGGGCCTCGTATTACTGCCTGCTGAGTGAATTCTTGATCTCTAAAATGGGTTATGTTGTATGTCGGCTGAGCACAGGGACTAGGGTTGTTCTTTCCACCTATGATCTTATATATTCATTAGCATAGAAAATTGACAAGAATGTCTGAAAACTGGTTGAGAGCTAACTGCATAAGTTACTTCTAGAACCGCTGCCATAGGTCAAAGGTATTGGGAGCATTTAAAAATCCCTGAGTAGTGGGCATCTAGTAGTGTGGTGGAACCAGCTTGTCCCACCTTGTGAGTGCCAGCCGAACATAGATGGTCCTGGCTCTGTCACTCAGTGGCATCACCTTGGGTCTCAGAATGGATCATGATGAAGGTATTTGCATCATGGAAGTGAGCGAATGTTTTAACTCAGAAGTTTTCCCCCTCACTTTGAGCTGGTGGTTAAATATTTAGCAACACACCACTGCAGGCATCAGACTGACTTCTTTTAGCAGTATCCAAGTGAGTTTGGAGATCAAGGTAAAAAGAGCAGAAACATGGGAGAGAAATTTACCTTGATGATGAAATTTTATTTTTAATAGGATAAAATAGAATTCTCAGTTTGGGGGACTTCTTCAATTTTTCAAAGATCAATCTAATTTTAACCTGTTTTGATATCACACATTCTAGGAAAATACAATGAATGCATTAGGTCTGATAAAAAAATATGGGGAATGTGTAAATTCAAAAAATTTGCTACAGCAAAAAACACATTGCCATTAATCCTGCTTACAATACTCCTTCTTACTTCAAATATGCTTATTCCATTATTCTTGCCACTTCCTGAAGCAGTTCTGAAAGTCCTCTTTTATGTCTTTAGCTATGCTGTCCTGGCTGCCTCCATGTCCTGAATTGATTCAAAGTATTTACCTTTCATGGTCATTTTGACTTTGAGGAAGAGTCAGAAGGTATGGAGTGCCAGCTCCAGTGAATAAGGTGAATGATGACAAATGTGATCTTTTAATGAGCCTGTCTCTCTGTTGAATGGCATTTGGCAGCAGCATTCACTGTGTTTTTGATCATGTGTTGTAAAGACACTTGTAAAATGATAAGGTTTTAATGTTTAAATGGGAGGGGGATAGAGAGAGAGAGAGAGAGAGAGAGAGAGAGAGAGAGAGAGAGAGAGAGAGAGAGAAGGAGAACGGGAGAGAGAGGAAGGGGAATTGTGCTGCATAAAAATTTTTTCTTTTTCTTTCTTTTTTTTTTTTTTGAGGCAGAATCTCGTTATGTTCTTCCCATAAAAATTTTGAACAGGAGGGAGCTGGTGTGTGGTTGGAATAATTATTATAAAAGGCCTATAATCCCAGCATCTCAGGAGGCTGTGACAGGAGAATTTCAAGTTTGAGACCAACTTGGGCAACTTAGCGAGACTCTGTCTCAAAACAAAAAGTAAAAAGGGCTGGGCCAGTCCCTGGCAGACCATGTAAGTGGCAGGACACTCATCTAGGATATGCACAGTTTTGGGTTTGATTCCTAGGACTGGAAAAAAAAATAAACAACCCAATATATTTTGGCCAATTATTTCTTTCTGTTTCATCCACTTTTGTTTTTTGCTTTTGATCTTTTTTGTTGTGCATCAGCTTATTGTCTTTCCACCAGGACATATAGGGAGAGAAGTATGTTTCTAAAGGAATATTGACAATGCAGGTCACTTTCTAGGAGGATGAAGGTTATGAGCTCTCTGTGCCTCGTTGGGGTTATCTTGAGACTGTATTTTCAGTGATAGCTGATTTTCAATAAAGAGATGATCTCGTAAAATTGAAATGAATTTGGAAGTGAGTCAATTAAAGTTTCACACAGTGATGCTGTAGAAGTTTGCTATTATCAGTGGTTAATTCTAATTAACACAAAGAATGTGCATTCAGATGACATGGAAGGAGCAAGTGCCTTTTTGTGTGACTCTTACTGATGTGAAAGAACCAACTCTTGTGGAAAATGTAGACTTTGCAGCCATTGGAATATAATTATGTATGTTTTGTTTGTTTTTATAGAACAGATGCAAGACAAAGAACATAGTATGAGATATTGGAATGCAATTTCGAAACATATGTCTCCAAAATTATGGAAACGTTCTGGATGATAAATAAATCCTTTCAGCCTCAGAGGGTACTGGCTGCTAGGCTGAGAGAAAGGAGGGTGTTGGATGGGGAAGAACATGGTTTAAGTAACAGGCTGAATAGTAAGCACATCAAAGCCATTAAAGCATAAACCCCCAGATTTAAAAACGTGAGAGGCAAAAGATTATGTAGTGTGGTCTGGCGGCTTTATAGAGCCTGTTTCAAATGAGGAATAGAACAAAAGAATGTGCAGTTGAAGCTCTTGAAGAGATTTATTTCAGACGAGAGGAAAACATTTTGCCCTGATACCAATTAACCAGGAAAAAGCACCACGTCATAAATGCCAATATTAAAAATGTAAACCCCACACTCAAGGGTGTATTGAAGACAGGTCCCAGTGCTTTGAAGATGGAGTGCATGGAGAGAGGGTGGGAAGACAGCTCTCTGCCTGTTAGCCTACCTGGGTAGCTCTTCTGTGTCCTGTCTGCTGGGTGAGATTCTCCCCAGGGATGTTGGCTTTTGTCTGGGGTGGTTTGGTCACTTGAGCTATAATGTGGGATTTCTCTCATTCTAGAGAATTAATTATGGGAACTCTGGTAGCTCTTCTTTATGAAACTGTGTTATCTGTCATACCTTGGAGATGCCCCAGGGTTTTCTGTAGTACCCTGTGTGGCATAGTTCACATCATAGATATGTACCAGTATTTACAGAATGCAGAGTGAAAAGTAGCAAGTGTAATGTATAGCACTTTTATGCCTTTAAAAGCATATTCACACCCATTAATTTAGTTATTCCTCACTATAATTCTGTGGGAAGGGAAAGGCATACAGAACCATAATGTTTAGAGCTTGGAATGATGTAGCTCAGCCCTTTCATAGTGAAAAAGAGGCCCAGGGAGATTGACAGATTTTTCTATCCATTAGCCTGCCAGAGAAACTGAGGAAGGAGACGTCTGAGCTTTTCAGTCACCACTAGCTTGAGGCACTGAATCCAGAATTTCTCTCATTTGTACTGAGGCAGCCCAGTCTTCTGAAAAAGGAAATGCACTAAAAAGTCAAACAAAGAGTGTTGTCTGGAATAGAGATGTCTGTTGGTACAAAAATATTCAACTCTTGTCACTGAACTAGGATAATAAATCTCTTTATCTTTTGTATTTTGGTGCATTGAAACATTATCTTTTATGATCATAGGTGTTGCTTCATTATTTAAAGCATACTTGTTATTGCAGCAAAGACAAGCTCGCATTTGATTTATAATGGAACGATTGTGCTTTGAGTTAAATGAAAGTTCAAAGGAAAATGAATTCTAAATAAGAATAATTGAAGAGATTCAAGGTTCATTTGAGTTTATATTCATCAAGGCAATTGTCTCCAGAAATCTTCTTATTTAAAGCAACAGGACAGATCATAACTTACAAACTTTGCCTTTATGACATCACTTTATTCTATATATCATAATCAGAAATGTTAATCCTCAGCAGTAATTTATACAAAACGTATTGTTACAGAGTTATAAATGTCATTAAGTGGTAGACTTATGCCTCAGTGTCAGGCAAGTTGAAGCTTGGATTTAAAAAAATTACCCAGAATGCAAGTATTCTATAAAAATATTCTTAGCACTTCCTCCTCCAGAGCATCCTCATATTAAAAGTTCAGCTTCATTTTATACCTGTACTCTGCTCTGGGAAGTGCAACCTTTATTTCTCCTTCATGTTTTTAAAGTCACCTTCTTGATTCTGGTAGAACATAACTCAAACAACTGAAAATGTTAGGAATGGATTTACAGTCCCTCTGGCTGCTCTCTATCTGGGATGGGTAGAGAAGTGAAGATGGAGATAACTTTTCCTGCCATCAAGGGACATCTAGAGAGAAGAGGCGATTAATTGTAATGTGCCAACTAGTTTTGATTATTCAGAGACTGGTGACGGAATTCATGGATCGCTTAGGTCCCTGGTTTTCTGTTGTGGCTAATTTGGGCTCAGTGGCACTTTTGGTGATCAAATGGGTCCTACTATGGTGGGTCCCCAAAGAGACAAAGGACAGGCCTACTTTGAGCACCTACTCTGTGCAGACACAGGGAGGATTTTTAAAAAAGAAAACGTATTTCATTAGTCTTTGTAATAAATGTACAGGAAAAGTGCTATCATCCTATCTTATAGATGACAAAAACTACATCTCCTTTACTTCTCAAATCTTTATTAAGTATGCATATTCTATATGCTAGACCTTGGAATAAAATGAAGAATGAAAGAAATTGATCCCATCCCTCTCTGAGCTTAGCATACAGAAAAGAGAGAAGAAGTTAGACAAATCATCCCACATATAAAACATAAAACTAACAAATGTGATGCGTATTAATAATAAAAATTATAAGGGATTATTGGACTAGAGATTTGTAAACAGGGATCTGTTCTATGTTGGGGGATCTGAGATGGCATCCCTGAAGGAATATCCTTGAACTGACAATTAAAAGATGGTGAAGTGGTCAAAGGTAGAATAGTTAGCCAGGGGTGGATCTGTGATTCAAACTCGGGCCTACCTGATACCAGATTCTGTCTGCTTTGCATCATTGTACTCTAGGCACTAAATTCGACATTTAACTCCCTGCCGCCAGCCCACATTCCACTTGTTTCTGTAGAATCTGTGTCCACAAGGGTTGTTGGTGAATCTGAGGCTGCCAAGGCCTGTTTGGCTTCTCAACAAGTAGACCAGCGACATGAAGCAGCCCTCATTCTCTGCTCATTCTTCCCATTTTCTTTGTGGTTCTGTCTACATTGCACTTGGGCCCTGGCTGTTTGGGTTTCTCTTTGGCACTTTTCCCAATTTGGAAAGAAGCCATCTTCAAGCATCTGGGAGGGGCTTGATTAATGACCAGCCCAAGCCAGAGTTCAGCAACATTGCCAGGGTCTCTGTCAAATTCCCCACTGCCTGCCTCCTTGTCTTACCTCTTTTTGCTCAATCCTGCCTCCCCCAAAGCTCCACCACCTTGGGAGATTGGCTACCTGCCTGAAAAACTCCCTGACCTGCGGCAGGTCTGTGGCAGGGAGTCCTGTTAGCAGCTGTGGGAGGATGGCTGGAGTCAGACCAGAACATTCCCTGCTCACGCTTCCACCCACTCTGTATCTGTGGGGTGAGATGCTCCCTTGGACACGGTTGCCACCGGAGCTGAGCCTTCCACCCAGACACTGGGATGGGAGGGAGGGAATGAGAAGACAAGCCTGGGAAACGAAGGATGTTCTTGGAGCTTCTGCTGATTTTTAGTCCCAAAGAAACAGAGATGTTGGGTGACTATTCAAAGTCACCCACCTCTCCAAAAACACACAAAAACCCAAAAGTCAAATTAGAAACTCAGGATAGAAAATCCTTCTCCTTCAGCTTAAACTTCCACATTTGTGTTTTACTGTTAAGCAGCATTGTCTTCTCAGTTTAGATCTTTTGTTGAAATGTGAACAGTCCAGAGAGAAGGTAAGTTTTCAGTCTCATCCCCCTGGATATGAACACATTTATCCCATCCCTTGTCTATACCTGGTGGAAGGGCAGCTGGAGTGTGTGAGAATCTTGGAGAACAGGTTGCTGACTTAAGTGGGGGGAAGAGAAGGAGGCAGCCACTTTCTCAGATCCCAGCTCCTCAGCGATCCCTTGCAAAAAAACCCAAAAATACGTTATGGTCACTAGGGGGCAGAAGTAGGCCAGCAATTGCCCCGATTACTTGCTATCGATTCTGAAAACTAAAGTTGGCAAATATGCATTATTAATGCTTTCTTTTTCTTAGGAATCCAGAGTTCTTCGAGATGGTATCAATGAAAGGGTTAGGCCACTGTAGTATAATGCAACAAATACTCTAAAAATAAAAGTCCTGTGTAGGTCAAACAGATTCTATCAATAGACTTTGATACTGTTCTTTTAATGTTTTTATCCTGAAAATTTACTAAAAATTTCTCAGAGCTTAAATTCAAATGACAGTGTTGGAATCAAGCTAGCTTGTCAAATGCATAGTAGTGCCCTTGATTTCACAAAAGGGTGAAAACTTGCATTCAATTATATTTTTCTGATTATAAAGAAAAAAGAAAAAAACCTTTTGAGGAATGGTGAAAAAAATCCCCCTCACAGTGAAACATATTTTGTATGGTTACGGATGGCTCTGTTCTTACTGAATAAATCTTTCTTAGCAACTTACCTCCAGAGTAAATAATAAATCACTCCCAAAAGCTCCAGGCATTTAGCTCTGTCTGGGCAGTAAAACTTTGCAATGGTCTTGACAGCATTTTGTAAAATCATAATTGCTTAGGGAAAGTGATTCTGGATGTCTTAAAATGTTCAGAATTAAAGAGTAGCAGTTCCTTTGAGGAAAATTATCTTAAAGCTTTGTGTGCAGAGGGAGAGAGAGAGAGAGAGGAGAGAGAGAGAGAGAGAGAGAGAGGGAGAGATGTTTTCTTTTTTCTTTTTTGCAGTACTGGGAATTGAACCAGGGCCTTCTTACTGAACTACATTTCCACTCCTTTGTTTGTGAGACAAGGCCTTGGTAATTAGCTAAATTTCCCAGGCTGAATTTGAACTTGCTGTCCTCTTGCTTCAGCCTTCGGTAGCCTTGGGATTACAAGCATGTACCACTATGCTGGCTTATTCTTTGTCTCATTATTCTTTATATGAATCTTAGATTGTGACCCACAGACCTTCCTTGTTTATGTTAAGAAAGTATATGAATTTGACTGGAAGTGCAGTCTTACATCTCATACCCAGTTTTTATAGAAACTTTTGTGCCAATTACCTGTGCATAGTACACAGTATACCTTATGTAGTCATATATTTATACACGCAGGGTTGGGCCCTCATTCATGCTAAAATCCTCTCCTGGCACCTCAGGATGTGACTGTATTTAGAGATAAGTTCTTCAGAAAGGTACAATGAGGTCACTAGAGTGGTCCTTGACCTATTGTGACTGAGGTTTTTGTAAAATGGAACTAAGAGTCATACACAGAAGAAGACCATGTGACCACACGGGGAGAAGGCAGCCATCTGCAAGCCAAAAGGAGAGGCCTCAGAAGAAGCTGAACCACAGACACCTTGGTCTTACCCAGGACAATTTGATAGGTAGTTGTTTTCATATCAAATATGATGTTGTTTTGAAATAATGCATGTGACATTATTTTCATGTCAATGTATTATAAAAATTCTCTGCATATTTGAGGCAGAGCTCATGATGTATATATTTAACAGTTTTAATACAATGAGTTTGAAATAGAATTATTTTAAATGAAAGGAAATCAGTCAAGAAACTCCCATTACTGAATGATCACACCCCTTTGTAAACTGTCCATAACTTAGTTAACTGCATTTGTACCTGGATTCAATGGAACTACTTGACTGTTTCAGTGTTTCATCCTTGGGAAGCAGGAAGGTACATTTGAATGTTGTTCTTTTCTCTTTTTCCTCCAAATTATCATAGGATACTTAACTTGATGTCTTGCAGAGTAAGTGGAATCTGTCTGTTTGTCTTACTTTACCCAGCAAATGTCAGGGTTTCATTGCAGGGCTCACCTCTGAGCTGGGGTACATAAAGAATGATCTCTGGGGTCTCTTTACCTTTGGCAGCACTCTGAGCCCTGCTGAGGATGCGGCATCCAAAACCCTGAGGGCAGAAAGATACAAAGGGGTTAACATT
The DNA here is from genome assembly GCA_004363535.1 of Dasyprocta punctata. Lineage (NCBI taxonomy): Eukaryota > Metazoa > Chordata > Mammalia > Rodentia > Dasyproctidae > Dasyprocta > Dasyprocta punctata. The sequence continues at coordinate 21,746 of RJWM01024248.1, read as the reverse complement.
TGGGCATGGAATTGAGCTCTTTATCCAGTAGAGAATTTTCCATCTTGTTTTATGTTCTGCCTTCTGTCACCAGATTTGCTTACTGGGTAAGAACTTGGACCAAAAGTCACCGTGCTAGGGTCCAGCCTAGCCTGAGTCACGGTAACCTTCTGGAATCTTGGCATCTTCCTGTAAAGGGCAGATACCTCTCTGAGCTCTCCTTACAACCCTGACATCTTAACAGTAACTGAATTTTTAAGGTGGTGGGCAAGTGCTAAGGTCGAGGCAGTCCTTGGCAAACTGGAAAGTTCAACATTCCTGCACTGGCCATTGGCCAGGTGTCTCCTTTCCCAGGCTGTTTTTACATCCAGGAGGCACACTGATTTACTTTTAGGTACCGAAGACCTGTACTCTGGTGTTGTCTTTTTCTTTTCTCCCTCTATCAAAATTTGTTCTGTTGAGAGTATTGGGCGGGAGGCACCTAAATATAGTACAAATTCCTCAGCAGTTAACCTTGTCCAGTGGTAAGGATCCTAAAAATCATGTCTCTTATCTTATGCACAGAACCTTCTCCTTCTGAAAGCACTTTCACATATCTAGGAGCAGGCCAAGAGGCATCTTTAGGGGGCAGGAGGGACTTCCAAAACATCCCATTTGGAAGGCAGTTCCCTTCATTGCTGGAGGAAAGGCCAGAGGGAACAGAAGAGCCATGTTAAATTGCTATCTGCTCGTGGTGAACAGATACATATTTGTGGCCAGGATTAGGAGCCTGGGTCTGGTTAATCTCTTGGATCTCCATCTTTTTGTGAAGGGGTGTATATTTGGTTGTGTATCTGCACACTCTGGGCAATGCTACACCTTACAATGGCAGCCCAAGTCTTGTGGGCAGCGGACAGGGCAGAACATGCCTCTGTCTGGTACAGTCTGGGCAGTAGAGATGGTACACTTGAAGACAAAGATACATTTTTTTTTTCAATGGATCAATGGGTGAATGAATGAGTCCTAGTTCACATGAATGATTCCAGGTCAGGTCTTTCATTTTGGGTTCCTGTTGTGCTCTTTATTGAGTGTGACACCTCAGTGCCACCAATGCTGTGTTGCTCTGCTCCATATGACACCTGCCATACTATGTAGGTGCCATACTGTGCGGCAATACTCCTTTGTGCATGTGTACATACTTGCTGTACACACTGTACCATTAGGATACACATACCCAAAATTAGAACATTTAAAAGAATGAGAAAGAAACAAGGACAAGCAAAAGTTGTAATATATCTTCCTAGCCCCAAATAGATGCATGCACACACTTTTGGGAGGGAATGGGTCCCACTGTGGACAGCATTTGTCTAGTGCAGTGGTTTTATGCCTGACATTGGCCAGAATCTCTTATGTCCACCAGATAAAATAAAACCAGAATATAATTAAATAAATATTCACTGTGAACTCATCTTGTGATGTATAGTCCGTTAAATGCTAAGGGTGAAATTGACCTCATGCTCAGGATTATTCTAGACAGACCTGATTTAAAATTTTCTCTCCCACGTTCCCACAAATACACTCATACTGGCTGGTCGAATGCCCAGATTTTTAGTACAGAAAGAATTGTGGCAAGAGCTGTGGAAGAAATAAAAGATGTAGAAGATTGTTCTTGTTACTCAGGTGTTATTTTGGATTATGTTGGTAGGAGAGGCCACTGTAAGAACCCAAGGCCACGAGGGAAGGGTACACTAGAGTTTCAGATAGCTTGGCAATGTTTGTTTGTGAATCTAAGAGAAAGATGCTCAGGTTTCCTTTATTTTCTTATCTAATATATATATTATGTAATATACATATATATATATGTGCCACAGGTATGCTTCTAAAGGATGAGCTGCTTTATAAAAAAGCAAAAGGAAATACAAAAATGCATTTAAAAAACCAGACTCTCTGGGACTAAGTACAATGGGAGTAAAGCAGACAGTACATTATACAGACCAACGGGGCTGGAGCACAGTGGGGAAGCTTGGCCCAAGAGGCTGCCTGCAGCTGGACCTGGAAACGTTGTGGGGTGCGGTGGGTGGAGAGGAGCTGGGTGACACTCCAGGGGGTTGATGGGAGTATAAGGGGGGCAAGTGGAAGTGGGGGTGAGCCTGAAAGTTGTGAACACCCATGCACAGGAGGGCAACCAGTGGGCATTCGTGGTAGGATTTTCATTTTTTGTTTGTTTTTGTTTGCTTTGAGACAGGGTCTTGCTATGTCTCTCAGTCTGGCCTTGAACTCCTGGGTTCAATGGTTCTCTGACCACAACCCACCATGGGCTGTCCCCATCCCTCTCCTTTGTCAAGATTCAGTCCAGGGGTGAGCAGCCACTGAGACTTTTGCAACTCAAAGTGTGGTCTGCCCACCAGCAGTACCTCAGCCTTCTCCTGCGGGCTCGTTAGAAGTATAGAATCTCAGACCTACAGAGCCAGAAGTACGGTTTAGCAAGAGGAGGGCTGTGTCCATCGTGGAGTTTTCAGAGTTGCCGCTCTAGGTAGTCTGGTTATCACACACAGGTCAAATAGTTGGGACCTCATACACTCCCCTGAAATCTTCAAATGAGACATGGTTATCTTCTGTTTATATTCCTCCCTTCCTTACTAAGTGTTATAGCTTAGATCTAAAATATTTCTCCAAAGAATTGTGTGTTTGGAAGGTGATTGGGTTCTGGGGGCTTATTGTGGACTTGCTGTAGGGAAGCAGGGTCTGGCCAAGGGAGGTGGGTCTCCAGGGGTGTGGCCGGTGAAGGTTTATCCTCCCCACCAGCTCCCCCCTTGATCTCTCTGCTTTCCCGTTACCTTGGCTTGAGCAGTTTTTCCTCTGCCAGGCCTCTCTGCCATGCTTCCATGCCCTGGGTCCAGCCGACTATGCATCAGAACCTCTACAAACTGTGAGCCAGAATAAACTTCCTCTTTTAAGTTGTGTGTTGCAGGTATTTTGTCCCAGTGACAAGGAAAGTGAGTAAGACTATCTGAGGGGCTCAGATCTTATCAATCTTCACTGACTTGATGACTCTCCTAGTACCAGCTGCCAGTAGGTGCTCAATCAATACTTGTTGCATGAGTGAACAGTCAGTAATGGTCTCATGTTGGGAGTAAACGGTAGTCTGTTACATGGCATCAATGGCCAGCTTCAGGGGAATGTGTTCTGGGCACTTCATTGGGATTTGGTTTAGCATCCTTTTTTCAAGCATCTATTTATTTTAAATAAGTCACAAGTCCAGCCAGGCCTATGGTACCTGCCAGAGCCCTGAGCTGGTACTATTGATGATGACACTTAAGCCCAAATGATCTTCCCATGATCTTTGGGGGAAATACCAATTGCTTCCAAGAAGCAGCCTTTTCTGTTCAATGCTTTTCTTCTGATCAGAGATTTACTTTGAAGATATTTAAATCTGGCTTACAGTAAGAATTAAGGGGCCAAGTGACGTAGGGGGCACCTTTGACTCCTTACCCTGGGAACCCTCGTGAGGACTCTTAGCTCTGTGCAAAGAATGGGGAGTCACTCCAGCTCCAGAATTGGGTTTTCTCTTTTTTGTTTAGGAGAGGAAGGTGGGTGACTTCAATGGAGAGAGACTCTTCTGTCAGCATTGGATCCCACAGATTTTATAGCAGTCACAACTCAGTTATAAAATCCCAGAACACGGTTCCAGTTTGGTGAGAAGGAGAATTGAAGGTGGAGCCTTCACTCAGACTTCCTTAGAAGAGCAGATTTTGATTTCTCTCTGTTCCTCCACCCTGAATTTTCTTTTCTGGTGTACTTGGACTCAGGACACTGTAGTGTACTTGTGATGAAAAGAATTTCTTGCATTGCAAAAAGCTTATCTTTCAATGTACTTTCCAATGTTTGTTCTCAACCCTCATTAGAAGTGCTGGGACATTTTTGCTGACCTCTTTTTATCTATTTATTTTCACAAATTTTATTTTAAAGAGAAAAAAAGAAAAAACAGATAAATCAAGAAGCAAAAAAACCTAAAAAACAACAACAAAAGCAAAATGACAACAACAGCAACAAAAGAAAAAAACAACAACAGCTATATAGGTTTTCAAAACAAGATAATAGAAATTTAACAATGGTTGTGATACTGCACATTGTTATCTTAAAAATAGTTGCTCAGGTTACCAGACACAGGAATAAAATAAAACATTAAAATGGAACAAAACATTGGATTTCAAAAACAAGACAAGAGGATATCTCCCACAGTTGACAAAATGCACACTGCCATCCTCCAAGTAGATGCCCAGACCACCAGCCCCAGGCCTGCAGAGTCAACCAAACAATACAAACAACTAGCCATTCCTTTCACCTCAGTCGCTATCATCTCGCCCTGAGTACTCTGTATCAGCCTGTTGCTTACCATGGTAGTGGGGTGAGGGGATGCTCTTCTGGTTTCCCAACAATCACACTGGCTGGCTCATGGAAAGGTGTGGTTCTGCTTCTTGCTGGGGTTTTTCCTGATACCCATGGCAGAGCCTGGTTCACGGGAAGGTGTGGTTTTACTTCTTGCTGAGTCTCTTCCCCATCCCCATGGTGGAACCTGGATTACAGGAAGGCATAGTTCTGCTTCTTGCTGAGTCTCTTCCCCATTCGCATGGCCTCAGTGACATTATTTTAGATGTATGGAAACAAAGATATAGAAGGTGAAGAGACTAACTCAAAGTTACACACCTAGCTGGGGCAGAGCTGAGGTTGGAATTCAGGTTTCTTAGTCCAGTGCTCTTTGAAGCCTGCTTCTGGACTTTGAAAGATGAATTCCTAGTTGGGCATGGTAGAGCATGGCTATAATTTGAGCACTCTGGGAAGCTAAGGCAGAAGGATCACAAGTTTGAATGCAGTCTTGGGAACTTAGCAACTTAGTGAGAACCTGTTTCAAAGTTTAAAAAACAGCTTGGGATGTTGCAAAAGCCCTAGATCCTCAGTTAAAACAAAAAGATGAATTTCTGCATTTGAATACCATGTGTTTGTATTTACTATATTCTCTTTTAATTCTCATGCTTCTGAGAGATAGATACTCTGTCTTCTCCATTTGGTAAATTAGGAGTCAAAGTGGACATCCCTGTCTCAGCTAGTCAGACTTTTCTACCTATAAGACCCAGCTCGGTTCTGACCTCTGGGATTTTTGTCCTTTATTTTCCCAGCAGCCACATTTGCTTCACTCTTCCTTTGAATTTGTCTCCCCAGCATTTTCCTGTGGGATTGTTGTTGTTTGGCCTATGTGTGTGTGTGGTTTTTTACAATTTTTTTGCACAGAATTCAACACTGGGTAATAATATTCTTTCTTCTTCCTATGAAATTTCATCTAAAGTTTTGCTTCCTTGGGGTTCTCTGGAGTATAGCAAAGTGTATTATACATCAGGGCACATTTGACAGATGTAAGTGATTATACTAATAGTGGGATTATTTCCCTATGTGTCTAATGTATTCAGGCTTATTTCAAATGAATTGAGTTTAAAACTTATCCCTAAAAATGAAATGAGGACTTCACATTTTTCTTATCTGCCTCTTTCTTTTACCTGGGTTTTAAAACCTTTTTGTTTTTAGTAGGTGAGGAAATTGTGTTGCTTGTAGTTTACTTTAAAATACTTTGACACAAACTGGCTGAATATAGAATATATATATATATGTGTGTGTGTGTGTGTGTGTGTGTGTATACATATACATGTTCTTGATTACACAAAAATGTATATATATCATGTACACACAAACTCATATATATGCACACATGTACATATGTATTTCTGTGTGCATGAATGCACCCTCATGTTGGCATTCGTGATATGTGCATATTTGAGTGTAAATTTATTTTGATCTATGTCCTAGGTAGTCTGTTACTTAAAAGGGCAACATACACTTCTGGGGTGGGTATTTGGTGTTTTGAAAGCTTCCAGTCAGAAGCCCACACTCCAGGGGTGGACCTCAGCTTCACTGATATCTAACCAACACCAGAGGCTCTGTTACATGCCTCACTGAAAACAGTGGTGCTCAAAATCTATGGATTAACCAAAAATAACATGAAGGGTCTCTACCCTTGCATTTCCGGGTCTCAGGAATCTAGGCTAGCAGCCTGTGCCTTTCAGAATGGTGGCCAAGGTTTCATTCTAAAATGACTGCGCCCAGCCTCTTATCAGAAAATTTTGGCCTCATGATCTGATTATAAGGTCAGCTGAAACCCACCACTAGGTTATTTGTTATGCTTGCCTTTGGTGAATCTGAAAATGCCTCTAAGGGCAGAAAGCTGGGAACTTCTTGAAGCTTGAAGACTAGGTTGTATGGATGTTTTGGAGGCTGCTTGCTAAATAAATGAATATATATGGTAATATTTGGTGTGTGGCTTAGTTATATTTCTATCAAATGGCAAGGGGAGAGACTACTGATCTCTAACTATTGGATGCTTATTAGAAAAAATGCAGCCATTGCTAGCAACAAAATTGGTCTCTGTAAAATCACAAAAGGAGATGATAGAGTAACAGTTTCATCTCTCAGAATGACCTTTGGCACACTCTATTTACTTCCAGTTTTTCTGATATTCAGTGATCAGCCTTCTTAATTTTGGAAGATAGAGGGAAGGGGAATGGGAAAAAGAAAGAAGCAAGCTATATCATGTACAGGTACAAATTCCCTATGATGAATGTGATCATTATATATATCTAAAATGTACCAATAAAATAAAAAAAGTGCAAAAAAATCTTCTAGACCAATAAAAGTAAGAGTTAACACTTTTAATTCTGTGTTAACTTCAACCCAACATATCTCCTAAATATAGTGTTAAAAATACATTGGGCTGGGGATACAGCTCAGCAGCACAGTGCCTGCCTGGCAAGTGGGAGTCCTGAGTTTGATTCCCAGTACCAAACAACAACAACAACAATGACAAGAACAACAATAACAACAACAAACCAAAAAAACATAGGTGAAATAGAGTCCTCATGACAAATATTGTTCTTTCCAGAAAGGCAGGATCACCGAATGGTGTGCAAGAGACAGCAAAGATGGTGACACTGCAATCAACCTTGGGCCACTGGGGAGAGACTCTTCAATTTCTCCAGCATATTTTGCCACGTGGAGCCTGTTAGAACTGGAGAGGAAGAAGACCCTTGGAGATGTTGTGGAGATCATTGTTAAAATCCCTGGAGGTTTAGGATGGGAAAGTTGGTTGGGTGAATCCTGCCTTGCCAAGATAGTGTATTCTCTCATTTCTGGAGTGGTAGGATACAGATATATTAAAAAAATACACCACAATAATAATTTGGCAAAAAAAGAACCCTGGAATGAATTACATCAACAGTTAATTGCAGTTATCTTTGGATGATGAAAATACTGATGATATTTTTCATTTAATTTTTGTTCCCCCCACAGATTTTGATTCTTGAGAGTACTGTTTTAGAGTGTCAGTATAGAGGACTTATATGCCAAAACATTTTTTTTCAAAAAGATTTTTCAACAATCACAGTCTGACTTGATAACTCACAGTTCATAGAGGTTTTGGTTCATAGTTGGCTGGCTCCAAGTTAGGGTGGCTTGGCAGACAGGCATTGCAGAAGAGAAAGAGTTCATGGAGGGCAGAAGGTAGCAAAGCAAGCAGGCAAGGGACAGGACAAGCCTCCTGTCTTTTATGTCCCTGGTATACTCTCTCTAGGCTACTGGGATTAAGGTGGTGTCAATCCACCTTAATTTAGTAATCACATACCTTTAATATTAGCACTGCACTATGAATCATTAACACTCTAGATCCAGTTACCTCTGAAAAACCTCCACCTATGACTGCCTGAGGCTTTGGAGGAACGTTTAGACACAAGCTGTAACTTATACCCCTGACCCCCCCACAAAGACTCACGTATATCCTTTTATGCAAAAATCATTTAGTTCATATCCAAGACTTTCTAAAGTCTTCCCAGTTTCAGCATTGATGTATAGTCCAAATCCAAAGTCTCCGCTAACATTTAAGGCAAGCTCTTAGTTGTGAGCCTCTGTACAAATGAAAAGGAAGTTAAACACTTCCAAAATTCCATGCACAACACAGACATTTCCATTCCAAAATGTAGAAACAGGAGATAAAAAGGAACAAGACCAAAGCAAGTTCAAAATCCAGCAGGGCAAACATTAAGTCCTATAGTTCCATGTCCAGCATTTGAAGCATCTGAAGCAATCTGTTGTAAGATGTGAACTCCAAAGAACTTGGGTGGCTCTCCCTCTATGGCATTTCTGGTGGTTGTGGCTTCCATGACTTCTTTCTTTGCCTGACTTTGCTTACTTCTTGCAGCTTTCCTTGAACAATCTACATTCCTGGCTTCTCCAAACTTCTGGGGTCTCCACTGTACCTTAGGCTTCACACTCACAGAGGCACACTTCCTGGGCTTCCTTCTTCTGAAATCTGGGTGGATGCCTTCCCTACCCCACAACTCTTGCATTCTGTATGCAGCTAAAACCAACACTACATGGATGATGCCAAGGTCTGCCTCCAGTTGGAACACTGGCCAGTCTTCCTTCTCTCTTGGCTGTGGGGGTTGAGTGCCTGTGGACTGAATTCTTTTTTTTTTTCTTTTTTCTTTTTCTTTTTCTTTTTTTTATTTAAGGGAAAATGGACACAGAAGAGAGAAACAAAAAGCAAAAAAGACAAACAAACAACAACAACAAATCTGATACGATAACATTATAGGTTTACACAATGAGATGGTTGAAATTTGACAGTAGTTGCACTGTGAACTGAATTCTGAGTAACAACTTCTCTGGGCCACTGCCATTCTGGAACATGGTGCTCTGAGTCTCTCTTCTCATGGGAAAATCTTTCAGTTTTGCAATTTTCAGACCACAAAGATGGAGTCCTGCTGCTTTTTGAGGCACCTTCAGGCCATCCTTTCTATTCTCCTGTTCCTTCTCAGCAATCAAGATCTCCTCTGCTCTAACTGTGCAGCCTACAACTTTACTGGAACTTCCTTCTGGCCACCCTTAATCTCAGTCTCAGGCAAAGTCTCTGGATATAAGCAAAATGCAGACAAACTTTCCGTCAAGGCATAACACACATTGTCTGGAGTCCAGCAGCCAGTACAGTTCTTCTTCCTGTCAGAAACCTCTCAAGTCTAGTCTTTACCAGCAGAATTTCTATGAGCATTCTGGTCTTCTGAGTTCTGACCAGAATCCCCCATCAAGTACAGCCTCAGGTGTTCCAGCACTACTTTTTCAGCTGACATCTCTGAACCTTTTCAAACTCTTTCCCCTTTCCGCAGCCAGCTCCAAAGGCTCTTGAGCCAAAGATCAGAAACAGTTATAGCAAGGACCCTACTTTTCTGGTAGCAAATTTCTATCTTAGTCAGTTTTTTCTTGTTGCTGAGACAAAATACCTGACACCCAAAGTTAAAAGGGGAAAGGTTTATTGTAGCTCACAGTTTGTAGAGGGTTTCAGCTCATAATCAGCAGGGTGCCGTGGCAGACAGGCATTGCAAAAGAGAAAGAGTTCATGGTGGGCAGAAGGTAACAAAACAAGCAAGCAAGGGACAAGACAAGCCTCTTTCTGTCCCTTATGTACTCCATCTAAGCTATTGGGATTACAGCTGTGCCAACCAGTCAGTGGACTGACTTAATTATACACGCTTTATCCCAGCATTGCACTATGAATCAATCACACATTCTAGCTACCTCTGAAAAAGCCCCACCTATGACCACCTGAGGCTTTGGGGGGACATCTAGACACAAGCCATAACACTCAATTTTTAGGAAAGTCTGTGTAGCCTCACAAAGACCTGGTCCAGAGCCTGTACCTGTTCTCCTTCTTACACTGGAGCCAGTACCATTTACCATTTACCCAGTCTTCACTAACACTAAATATTACCAATGTTTTTACTTTGGCTTTATAACAAATATTTTCCCATTTCAGCATATAAACTTCCAAAAATTCATTTCTAGCAGAAGCGCAGTGTTCTATCATGTAGTCAACTAGTGCCTTGTTGGATGTTTAGTTCATTTCAATGATTTATTATTTAATTCTTCATAAATTCAGGTTTTTCCCTTGTGATCCTGGGGATCAAACCTGGGGAGTACTAAGCTATATTTTACTTTGAGACAAGGTCTCACTAAATTGCTCAGGCTGGCTTCAAACTTGCCATCCTCCTGCATCGGCCTCCTGAGTAACTATAGTTACAGGTATACACCACCACATCTGCTTTTTTTCCTCCATTCTTATTCTTCCTATCTTACTTAGTATGTGGTGATTTCCCCAGCAATTGAAAAAGTTTCCTTTCTCTATAGCTCTTAATTTTCCTAGAATCGCATTATGTCTTTATCTCTGTAGGCACAAGTGGGTAATATTTCTAAAATAAAAGTTCCTTTTATCTATTATGTAAAGGGGCAAATTAGAGTGAGCCAAACATGGAATTACAACACACACATGCCCCACTTTGGAAACATTTTCTTCTAAATAAAATGCATATGTGGTTCCTAATCTTATATGTGGCGTACACTACAGCGACGTTTTTACAAATGAATCTATTTTAAAAACAGAGATTTACGTGAGGTATAAGGAACAGTCTGCAGCAGCATTGTGCACCATATCAAATCAGTGTCTGCTGTTACACAGTTGAAGTTAATTTGACATTGAAGTAAACAAATCAAAGTGTGTTTATAGAATAATTAGGCCCTATTCTCAACTGTGGCTAAGAAGTTTTGTCACAATTACTGATCAGTGGCTTTCTTTGTTTTGTTTTCAAAATTCCATAGCAACACACAAAAATAAAGCTGTTGTTATTACATTAGTACTTATGTAATTCCAGTATCATGGAGGAAGAGTATCGGAGGATGAAGCCAATAAATTCTCTGCTGAGTCTTCTCATTGCTCTTCTTAGAGTGTATCCTGGTTGGATCTTTGAAAGGAAGTATGAAAAGGAGCTTTTGTAGGCATAGTGCAACCTTCCATTGGCTTTACTGTGTATACTCCTACTAATTCCTCACATGCTTATGCATCTATCTTGTATGCTGTGGCCTTCTCTCCTTGCCACTGGGGAGAATAAGTTTAAGGTCTTGTAAAACCAAAGCTTCCATCTTGATGAACAACAGAAAACTTGAGATTAGAAAACAGAGAGAGTACCACATTACTTACTTTTGAAAAAACTTTCCCTCTCACAAGGAAGCTCAGCACGTAGACATGGGAGGTGTCTTTTCACATGGGTCCCTACCAGTCAACTGCCTGGAAGGCATAGCTGGGTGAGGGGGTTTTTGGGGGAGCAGAAGATGCACTGACCTCATATGTGATTCTGAGGCAGTGACCTTGTTATGTGATTCTGACTCAGTGAGAGGTCTCCAAGCTGACCTAAGACAGCTCCCCTGTCGCAGTGTCCCTGGTTGCTCAGAGCTTGAGATTGCCCCCTGGTTTATAGCACCCTGTTTCTCTGTTGTGTCCCTGTCCTCCCGACTGTTCATTTGACTACCTTGGGTGATAGTGGGCGCTGTGTGACTGTCAAACTCTGGGGTCTGCTGCTAAGTGTTAATTTAATTTCTCTTCATCTAAATTCCTTGCAGAGCAGCTTTTGAGACATGAGATTGTCTTATTAAGAGGTACTTATTGTAGAGTAGAGTGAGCTCCACCTTTGATGAAGACAGAAGAGGCCAAGTTTGATGGGTTGGACATTGCTAGACAAAGAGAGTATTTAATGACTTAATTGCCTCTTCACCCTTTCCTTTTTTTAAGAAAAAAAGTTTTTTTAAAAAACTTGCAGTGCTGAAAACTGGAATTCCCAGTGTTATTTTACAGTTTGGTTAAAAAAAAAAATGAAGCACAAATCAGAACCCAATTTTTCCATTACATTTTTCCTGTAACATCTTCCTCACTTTTTAGAATCATCATCTATTGATTTTACCTTTAGTGGCTTTGGAAGTTGCATCCATCTGTTTGTGAGAGTTCAGTACCTTGTATGGATTTCCTTGTGTTAGTTTAAATGCTGATAAGATACGTGGCAAATTAATGAAATAAAAATAGCTTTGTCAATAAACAGAAGCAAAGCCACTTTCAACATTTGCTCAGTACTCATTGCTTTTCAGGGCCTAGACAAAATTAGTGGGTAGGATTAAAGAATATATTCATCTTTTATCCCATGTTTGAGTACTTGATCACAGAGGCATGGTTTAATCCAAACATCAATAGCACCTCGTCAATTCCGTCAGAGACAGCTGTCAAAGTGGACTTTAGGTTTGTTAGAGCTTTGTGTTTTATCCTTTTTTAAGGTCATGGAGTATTTTCTTTGATTTTTGATGCTGAAATCTTTCTTAATCTTCTAAACTTGAGAAACATCTGTTAAGATTTAATGGGATGGCTTGTGTCTTAAAATTAGAGCCCGTCTTGCAAATCTCTCCACCTCCTTTCCCTTCCCAGCCCCCAATTAGGAAGCTGGGAAGCTGGGCAGGGAAGTGAAGTGCAGGTCCTTTATCAGATGGCAGCTGCCACACACTGGCCAGAGAGCCACATACACGTTCAGTGGTCAGTGTGTGAATGTTGGAGCGAGCATCTGGCAGGGCATGATGCTTTTGAGTACTGAATGCCGTTCAATTTTGTTTTGTTTCCTAGTGACACTAGCAATTTCCATGTAGCACATCACTTAGTCTGGGATCTGAGTGGCAGATTTATGGGTCCCAGTGAGTAATAATGAGACAAAAATGATGTAAGGAAGAGAAACAGCTGGAGATAGGAATTTTAACCTTTTCCCCTAAGCCTCCTTGTTACTGGGTTGCATGTTGTCTACAAAATTTAGTAGTTAAAATAGTTGGAGGTACAGTAACAGCTTCTAAAAATATATGCTTCCAAATCTGTACAGACAGCTGTCATGTCTGTTGACAGAATATATTAGTCATTATCCTCATCAGTAGACACCAAATCATCGCAGTTTTCCTAATGTAGGTGTTTCATACAACGTAATTGCTAGCGATTTTGGAGGTTCTCTGAAAAGGCACCACCTCTGGAATCAGGTTGTTTTCCTGTGCCTGCTTTTTATATTCTCAACCTGGATGGTGACATGTCAGCCAGAGCCCTTCTCAGGAAAGTATTGCAAAGTCGCCACTCTCGTCTTGAGCCACATATTTCCTACCTTGGACATGAAAGTATGGGTTGGAAATGTATGTTCTCAGCACGACCGTTTACACCAAAGACAGCACTATTTCATCGGACTCTTCTGTAAGTGGAGCATGAGAAATATGTGCAGGTCCTGAGAACTAGATGAATACCACTGGCGGAAGATTTCTTGCCCTCTGCTAAGGCAGGAAGGAACTTGCAGTGCAAAGCGTGCAGGAAGTAGCAGCAGGCATAGGGTTTGGGGAATCAAGAACCCTCTATGCCACATTTAGGACTCTTGGCAGCTTAGTTTAGAGTCCCCAGTTCTTAGCGAGAAATGGCAGTGTTCATAACTGCCTTACACTAGTGTTCAGACATCTCACAAGCAGACCTAGAATGTGCCTGCTATCAACGATTGAGTGCTCTTCACCTCTTTGCCTTCCTTCCTCACTCCCCTGGCATTCTGCCCTCCTCTGAGTTCTTCCCACCTTCCTCCCTGCACCATGGCACATGCATGCATTCTTGTCTCTTTTTCATTTGAAAGCCCCTTAGATCTGGTACCAGATTTACTCACAAAATGGTGATGGAAGGGCAGTCTTAGCCCACTTTCCTGTACCCCTCCCTTTTGGCAAGGTGAAAATTCTCATTGTTATAAGCAGGAGAAAAATATTAAAAGTTAGTTAATACTCTATCAGGGAATAGACGAAATATTTAGTCCTCACAATGACCGTCTGAGGTGGGTGCTATTCTAATCCTCATTTTATGTAGGAGATTGAAACTCAGAGAGGCTGGGCCACTTGCCCAGGATCACAGAGCCAAAGGTAGTGAGGCCAGGTCTTGACCCAGGCAGCCTGCCTCCAGATGCAGCAGGGACCTCATGCTCTCGAGCAAGAAAGCCGGAGTTGGGAAAGGGTCTCGAGGCTTCTTCCTTTCATCCTTGCAGCCCCTGAGTGTGGGAGGAAGGACTCCCGTGTGGCTGAGTGGTGTGGGGCAGCCCTTCAGGGAGATCCAGGTCTTGGCCAGGGGAGCTGTTTCTCCTCCTCGGCCTCTTCCTCCCACTTCTGACGAGGTTTTCAATTAACAGCTTGTAGAGGCCCGGTCTGTGGTCCCCATTCCATGCAATATGCATAACTGAATTCCCCCAGAGGGGCTGAAAGGGCGGGGAAGGGGTGGGCAGTGGAATAAAGGCCCCTTGACTGGAGGGAGAGCTTGCACTGTGGGGAAGGCTTGCGAGCAGGGCTGGCCTCCCGCAAACCCACGTGAAGCCGGGGGAAGTGGCTTTCACGGAGATGAAAGGGGAGACTGCAGGCTGCGCGGCCCCTGGGCTGCACTCTGTTGGGCTTCTCCGCCTCGTTTCTGGTGGAACGCACACAGAAACTGGAGCAGGTGGACTGCTCAAGCCTGTTAGTGCTGTGGAAAAAGTAATTTCCTCCCCCTTTTGGAAGGTAAACGAATCTCTGGGCTCTCAGGTGGCTCTTCCCGGTGGAAGGCCTCGATGATCTGTGGGCCTAGACGATTTAATGAAGTATTTATTTATTTATTTAATTTGTTATTTAATGCTGCATTAAATGCACATCCACCTCTCTTGCCAGGGCCGGGAGGAGACCATTGTTTTTGCAAACACTGTGCAGGTCGCTCTCTCTTTGTTGCTAGGGGACGTGTACACTTTCCCTGGAAACCATGTTTAATCTGTCAAAAGTAGGATTGTTTTAAGGAAAAAAAAGTTAAGACACACGTACTTCTCAACACAAATGCTGTACATTTGCCATCTCCATCTAAGAAAAAGCTAATGATCCACCTGAAAATAAGGGCTCTTTGCGTGGAATTACAGAAATGTGTGGTACATATATGCTGAAAGGAATGTCCTGTTTGAACTTAACGGGGCCAGTCGTCATTTGAAACAGCCGATGCATCAAAGCTTTCTTCATCTATTTTGTGTCACTGTAACAAAGTACCTGAGGCTTGGTAAGTTATAGAGTAAAGAGACTTCGTTGGCCCACAGTTTTGGGGGCTCTAAACTGGTTAGGGACTCATGGCTGTGTCACAACATGGAGAAAAGGAAAGGGAAATCATACATCAAAAGGTCTGAGTTGAGGGTAGCCTTACATTATAATAACGCATTTTTATGAAACTGATAAATCACATGAGACCAGCATTAATCCTTGCTAGGCTGGTGCCTCCATGAACTAATTACCTCCCAACGGGCCCTGCCTTTCGAAGGTTCTGCCATCTCAACACTATCACCATTGAGGACCACCAGATTTCAGGCCATGAAACTCTGGGGGACAAACCACAACAAAAACTAAACTTTGTGCTCAAAAATAGGACTCAGAAGAATTTTTTAAGGAGGTTGTGAGTGGCCTTTAAATCGCCAGTAGGGGAATTGTATGATCCACATGTACATTTTGGTCTTGAAGAGGACTATGGGCCTGGGACATGGCACTGGTGGTCTTGAGAGGGACCAACATGTGGATGGGTGAGAGAGAAATTCTGGACACAGGAATACACACCCTTCCTCATGGGCTGCAGATTTCTGCATAGCAACATCTGTCCTGTAATGAGGATTCAGTTCCTTGTCCTGTTTTCTAAGGAAATAAAATGTAAGATGAGCAAAAAGTTGTAAATTGCCATGATCCTTGAATTTGAATTCATCCACAAAGCTCATTCTCTGATTTTATCAGAGCCTATGGTAGTAGCTTCTGTTCTTTCTATATTTTCCTTTTCTTCTCTTGCCTTGGTTCCCCCACCGCCCCCCCCCCCCCCCAGCAACCATACTCCGTTTCCCTGCCAACTTCCTGTTGAGGGCTGTTAGAAGCAGGAGATCCCCACAGGACGGATCTGAGTCACCCTGTGTGGGGCGGCTGTTCGTGACGGGAACGTGTGGAAACAGGCTCTGGGAGTAGCTATGCTGGGGTGCCCACTCCCAACAGCTTCTGGGTGAGGGAGATTGAATTACAGATGCAGCTGGGCTTCAGTGCACTGAGTAACCCCAATCCTAGGCAAGAACAGTGGGCGTGGAAAGCGAGGGGGAGACACAGAGAGCATGCGTGGAAGCTCGTTTTCCATGAAGAAGTGACTGAGTCTCCATGAACTTTTCCCAGACATGATATCGGCTCTTAAACTGGCTTGCAAGGCAGACCTGTCCCGTGCTGCCCGCCCGCATGGGCTCCTTCCTCCTGTGCCTGCTAGCCCTGCCTCCACCAAGGGACAGGGCAGAATGATTCGATGGGGCATTCGCCAGGGAATTTGGGGTCTCCAATCAGTAAATATACTTGCTGTTGTGAACCCCATACATAAAAGCAAAGTATCATTTTCCTCTGAATTCTTGAGGAAATTGCTCTCATATACAACCCCAACCTTTGGCTGTGTGACAGAGATGGAGTGTCGTTTGCATGCCATTACCAGGCTGTAAAGTCTGGTCAGAGCTGCTTTTTTGGAGTTTCGGATCTTTCGGGATTCTGGGAAGGTCACCCTGTGGGTCAGGTTTGTTTAGTCTGGTCCGTAATGGTGTAAAGTGGCCTTGACTGTGGAGCCTACCTAAATAATGCCCTATCTGTTTGATACTTCAACAGTCCCTCGAAGTTGTATATATGTTTCACTTTCTAATATTCGAGTCCGAATTGGATTTCATTGTTAATAGATGGCAAATTGTTTCTAAAAACAACTTCATCTTGCTTTGAAAGTTGGCTAGAGTTCAGAGGGCTCTACCTTCGGAGGGGTAAGCTATGTTTTTGCTAGGAATATGGCACCATGCCTTTATATTTTTGTATACATCTACCTACTCTTTGTGTCTATTTTAGGATACTTATTTGAACATACACTATTTTTTTAGACATCTTATTAAGTATATTAATGTAGAGAAAATAACATACATCATCGATGTACAATGAATTTTAACAAATTTAATGCACTGTAGCAACTGTCACCCAGAACAAAAAAACAGCACATTAGTACCCTGAGAAAACTCCTCTTTGATGTATGCAATTTAAAATTTCTTTTATTTAGGACTTATCCAAAATTTTCTATATTGCAACTTACTCCTTTTTTCTCCCCATCGTTCTCTGAATCATCACATACAGATGGGCGATGGGGGAGGAAAGAGCTTCTTTGATCTGGTGACAATGCACAGTATCTTTCAAAAATCCTTGACTGCGGCATTGTCACATCCTATGGAACTTTGCAAATTCATCAATATCTTGTTAAAATGGGGCTCATTTGTGTACGACTACTTTATCAGCTCCAATCATTCTCTTTTACATATTTCTCACAATAAAAATCCGGTTCTACAAAGACTGGTGTACACAGCATAGATCTATCAATTAAACTTGCTCCATAGTTTTGTGAGACATTATCTAACCTACTTTATAATTACTTCATTAAGGCCTTGGGACAGAAAGGGTAGTGGAGGAAGGATGTTCATTGCAAAAATTGTGGCTCAGAAGTGTTTAGGGGTAAATAGATTGTCCCTCATACCTTATAGACAAAACTTCCTCCCTCCTTTAAAAAAAGAATGTTCAATTCCTCTCTTCCCATACTCTTCATCTCCTAGAACAGCTTTCATTACAGCAACATAAATAAAAGGTGACATAAAATTATACAACCCTGTGTAAAGTAGTTTAAGGGAAATATCTTTTATGGCAGCTTTTATGATTTCTCCAATTAGTTATTATATTTTCTCCATTTTTAATTTGCTGTCCTGCATGTGCATTCCGAAAGGTTTCTTCCTTTTTCTCTGCTCTTTGTACAGTAGTAACAGGGCTGGGGGCTGGGAAGTCTGCCCCTGTTAAAGACTCCTTTATTTCATGAAGGCATTTCATTAAAGCCCATTGTTAGATGTGGGCAAGGCAAGTCCTTTGGGAGCAGAGTCAGAGCTGAGCCCTTTTTAAGCGAGCAGAGTTTGCCCCATGTATTAACACCGTGTCCCCAGCAGCCATGGGGCCAGCTCCCGCAGAGAGTAGCACCAAACAGGCCACAGGATCACCTTGCAGCGGCTGGACCTTAAGCTGATAAGTCTCGAGTTTTTAGTAACTTTCCAAACATTCCTGGGGAGTGAGAATAACAGAGATTTACTCTTGCCAAAATTTAATCATGCAGAAAAAGTGAAATTTAGATCAGTGTATAGATTATATTTTAATGTGCTCGCTTGACAGCGGAGGGCAAAGAAGCCAGAAGTCGAACACTTATTGCAGCCGAGTCTAGACCATTGCAATTTGATTCATTTAGGGGAATTGTATTCGGTTTGAGGCTTTGGCTTGGGCTCGGCTGTTCTTTCTGGGGGTGTATGATGTCATTGTGTCAAGCGTGTCACAGCCAAGGCATTCTGGTATTTATGTTGGCTTCAGATCTAGCCCAGAGTACATGGCAGGCTCAATTTATTGCTACTTTAACTTTGTTTAGTCATGGAGAGGCTTTATTTATGTTGGTAAATTTCAAACAGTGGCCAACAGTGACCACACAATGAAAAGGTCTGCAAGATTCATCATCGATAAATCAGCTTGTTGCTGAGTTTCTTTAATTAAGGAAAAACTCCGTCTGTTGATCCCTGTGGTTGCTGGAAGGAAAGCAGGGTGGGAGTGCTTTGATTAATCCATCTATCAGCCCAGCTTTGGAAGTGAGTCTCTTGTTTCTGATTGTAGCTGGGCAAAGACCTAAATAAAAATTTATCTTGTCAAAACCTATGGGCTAACTGAAAGCAAATAAAGAAGTTTTATGGTATCCACATAAAGTTAAATAAATAGCTAGAAAGTGCAGGGCGTCCTACGGACATTTTTTTCAGTACAGTATGTGGCTGTTCTTTGGGGAGAGCTCATTAACTTAAAAAAATTACCTTTAATGGGCCACTCATTATCGTCATCATCAAATGCTTCACTTGTCTAATGTTCCAGGGTTTAATACCTGATTAAAGCCAAAGACTGGGGCTTGTCCCTTGGTGCTGTTGGAACTACCCAGGGTTGAAGGCACAGTTTGTGCTTCTACAGGGTAAAATATGGGCTTCATAACCAGCATTGCAAGTGTTGGGGGATCTTTTTAGTTGATTCCCCCGGAAGGTACTCAATCAACCTTTCCGAGGGTGTCACGGTATTGAGGGGTGGGTAACAGGGTCAAGGTTTTGTTCTTTAAATGAATCAGGATCTCAACTTGGTTGAACCTACCTTTTAGGTGGGATATCCTTCTCCTGAAAAGATCCAAAAGATTGAGATTGGAAGGCTGTTTTCACCAAATGGAGTTGGAGTTGGTTTCTGTCTGAGCATGAGTTTTGGTAGTTATTTTTAATTAAAAAAATCTCCTTGTATCAGACTATAGACAGAACCTGGTGACAGAGATGGCCGCTTTTGGTGCTGGAATGTGCTTGAGATTATATTTCTTTTTCCTTTTTAGGTTATGACAAGGGTTCTCTCTTGATACTGAGCTCCATGATCCATTCATAGGAAAGGACCATTTCTTGAGTGTCAAGTCTTGGTGCCAGACACATTTGTCAATTAGCCCCTGTCTGATGGAGTTAAAGTTGAATGCAGGCTCTAGAGAATCAGGAGCCTTTGGAGAGGAATCCTGTGCTGTTGGTTTCACTTTGGGACATGACCTCTCTGTGACAAACTAGAGTTGCTCATGGATGTTAGCTGATAGTTTTCCAAGTTCTTGGCTTTTTTCCTGCATCTTGACCTTTTGCCCTGCCTTCATTAATGGAGTGGGATGCCCCACCACTAAGGCTGGTGGTCATGGCGATATCATGTGAGTAGTAAGGTTGTTCTCAGGGTCTTACTAGGAGAGGTAGAGATCAAAGAGTGATGAACAGTTGTATTCTCACCTGACCAACTGTACAAGTCTCATTGAATTCAGCGAAATTTAGGTTTTTACAGATGCCAAAGCCTACTCTTTGGGTCTACCCAGAAATGTTGGCTATTTGAGATTTCTGCAGACATTCCTTAGGTGAGATAAACATTTGCTCACATGTGGAGCAATTTCAGCATAGAAATCATAATTTGGATAGAATTTGGTCACATGTGAATAAAATTTCCAGCCACTTCATAATTGCCATACCTCATGAACTTTTTATCTTCTTCATTGATTCCAAGATATCGTTCAAGGTTATCTTGAAGTCATCTTAGTTTGCCCTGTGCATCAGGAAAGACACTTCAATTGATATCAGTCTTAAGGTCAGAGGTTAACAACAGAACAATAAATATATATTAAGCTCTTGTTATGTGTCTAGCTCATACAGGGTAGTGTGGAGCCCCCAAAGACTCTTAAGTCATGGCCCTTGGCCTGAAGAGGATTGTAATCCCCTTATAGGAGGTAGGATTATATAACTGTTAGACTAAAAATGAAGGCTCCTACAGGGTGCAGTTATAAAATATTGTCCTCCTTTCCTTCCAAACTTGGGCTATGGGGCTAATTCTCCATTCCCTGGGTGAGATCTAAAGAAAGTTCCATCCTATTTCTAGTGACTGCATGATTTTTAGTTAGCAAAAATATCCTTAATTCAGTATTACCACCATGGTTTTCAAATGAGGCTGCCCATCAGAATCTCCTGGACAACTTTTAAAAATATTGATGCCCAGGCTGCCCCATGGACTAACAAAATGAGAATCTTTGGGGATGAAGCTCAGACATCAGTAATTTTAAAAGCTCCCCAGGTGATCCCAATGGGCAGCCAGAGTTGAGAAGCAGAGAATAAAATATGCAGCTCCAGATAAATAATGAAAACTTTAAGTTCTGTTTAAAATTACAGATTCTCCTCTTTCTCTGACCTGCAGTTCTCATCAGAGAAGAAGGCAGGGGAAGCCTGCACATCTCATCCTCCTTGGAAGTGTTTTCTCCTCGGGCTGCTTTGAAGTTGAGGCTGGTGGTGGGAAAGGAGGACAGATAATGCTTGGAAGGGCCTAATGTTATTGGCACCGATGCCATCTGTCATGGCAGGAGTAGATTTGTAAAATATTATTTTTAAATGGCAAATACTTACATATATTAATGGGGTACAATATGGTATTTTGGTCTTTATATACATTATAGATTCAATCAAACTAATTAAATATCCATCAGATCATCAAATCATTTTTTGGGTGCTCAAATGTTAGAAATCTATTCTTTTAGCAATATTATGACACACACACACACACAGCATTCTTATTAACTGTGGTCCCCATCCAATGCAATTGATCACTAGAATTTATTCTTCTAGCCTGAGACTTTGCACCTTTCAGTCACCAACTGCCTCTTAGAGTCTCAGGTAACCACATTTTTCTGTTTCTATAAGATAGACTTTATATAATTGAGATCATACAGTATGAATCTTTCTGGCCCTGGTTTATTTCACTTAATGTAAATAATATCCAGGTACATCTACGTTCATCAAGATGTTTGGTCAAATTGCATCTTGGCTCCTCCAGAAGGACCATCTCTGTGCTCTCCTCTGTGGAAGTGGTCCTTGCCACTACAGAACAGGGAATTGTGCTTGAACCTCACAGTGCAGGTTTCCCTAGCTCGTGTCTGATCACAGTAAAGCTAAAGCAATGTACTAAATTCTACATCCAGGAGTTAAGAGTCAAGGAACCGGGGTCCTCCAAGATGGCCGCGCCCAGATGACACCGTGACAGGGAGGCTCCCTGAATATACCATCAAAATGCTGGAATATAAACTAATATAATAACAGAGAGAAGGAAAAAAGAGGGAGATGGGTCCTCTGGACCCAAGAAGAATCTAAAACGAGAACTGTAGCCCA
>RJWM01024247.1:0-30982 GCA_004363535.1 Dasyprocta punctata | reverse complement strand
GCTTACAGAGGGGGCGGGGGCGGGGGGGGCGCAGGTTGTCCTTGATACTTAGCCCATGTGCTGGTAGGCATACAGGAGTCACATGTTTCTCTTCCTGGAGTCCATACTGGTCACGCAGGCCCCCAGAAGGCAGACTAGTTGTCTTCTAGTTTGAGCTGCTCTGACCCAGCAGGGTGGGTTCTCGAGAGGCCCATCTCTTTCTTCATTTACATTTTTAATCATAGCTCTGGCTAACAGTTGGACATAGTGGCCCATACCTGTAATCTCAGTATTCTTGAGGTTGAGGCAGGAAGGTTGCAAGGTCGAGGCCAGCCTGCACTACACAGGAAGACCCTGTCTCAAAAAACCAATCAATCAGTCAATCAATCAATCAATAGCTCTGGCTAATAAACTAGAACCCAGAAAAAGTTTGCAAAATTTTAGTCTTTAACGTATAGTTTTATTTAATGGTTACTCAGCTGCTTTAAAGATTTAGAGGAAAATGCAAAAATGACTTCTCCCCAAAGGTGAAGTTGTATACAGAGATTTTTAAAATATTCTCTACTTCTCACAGCTTCGTTTTACTTCTTTACCTCACTCACAGGTGCTTAAACAATCAGACACTACTTACTGGTTTTCTTTTTCCTATTCAATGATTTCCCCTGATAATATATAATCAACAGTGTTTTAGAACTATTCCTCTTAACCTCCAAGAATTACCTATCATAAAAATGAAAACCAATTATAATGATGTCTTGAAATGTACATAACATTCCCACAGACCAAGACATCACCCTAGCAAATAGGTATCACAGTCTATGTAGTTTTAATTCATTATGTGCAAATACAAAGTTTGTCACTTTGAGGTACATATTTTAATGCAGCTGTCATCTTTCAAATCTTTTCTTACCTAAGTAAAAACCCTGAGGTATAAAAACATTTACATTGGAATGCAAGTACTATGAGGACAGGAATTTGCATTTGATTCACTGCTATAAACTCAGCACCTAGAACAGTGCTTGCCATACAAGAGGAATTTAAAAATGCGTCAAACCTAAACCCACTCTCTATGCCTTTTAGTAAAATACTAGACTCTGAATGTCAATGAAATACTTCACAACCTGGGGAACCAATTTGTACCCCTTTGTCTTGAAACAGCAAACAAAAACCACCATTTACTTGTTTTCAGACATTCATATACTCTTTTTCTAGTTTAGAAGTGTTTTAGGGGAAGAACCAGAAACCTAAGCCCCCTTCCTGCCCCAGTTGTGAGTCAGCAGAAGCCAATCCCAATATACATACACACACCTGTGAGCCAGCAGAAGCCACACTGGCTGGTGGAGAACCAGGAAGCCATGCCCCATCCCAAGCAATCAGCTGATTTGGAAGAACACAGGCTGAGATGATAGTAACTGTTATGGTTATGGTCCTGTGACCCCGCCAAGTCTCATGTAATTATGACACAGACACAGCTGAGTCTGGCATTCATGATTGGTTTGTTGTCTAGCACTGGGATTGGCGATGTGAGTGCTGCACCTGCCCAGGGGTGGAGCCAATATACAGTGTAAGGTCGAGAAGAAGGCATGTTTTCTCTTTTGTGGGTTCACACCTTGCTGTTTGGCAGCCACCATGAACTGCTGCCCCGCCTGCTACGCCACATTGCCTTGGAGCCAGCTGAGTATGGACTGAAACCTCCCAAGAACTATAAGAAATAAACCTTTCCACTGGGCATGGTGGCACATGCCTTTAATCCCAGCACTCGGGATGCTGAAGCAGGAGGATCATTGTGAGTTCGAGACCAGCCTGGGCTACAAAGTGAGTTCAAGGCCAGCCTGAACTGCACAGTGAGACCCTATCTCAAAAAATAGGGTCAGGGATTTAGCTCAGTGGCCTAAGCACCTGCCTGGCAGGCGTGAGGTTGTGAGTTCAATCCCCAGTACCAAGAAAGGCCTAAAGCCAGCAGTCTGAGCTACTTTTTTTTTTTTGAGACAGGGTCTCACTATGCAGTTCAGGCTGGCCTTGAGCTCACTTCTGTAGCCCAGGCTGGTCTCAAACTTGCAACAATCCTCCTGACTCAGCCTCCCGAGTGTTGGGATTACAGACATGCACCACCACACCCGGCTATGAGCAACTATTTAGAGGATAACAAGTGGCATTATGGTAGCCACTGTTAATTTCCTAATATCTTGTTTTGAAGTGCTGTATCATGTTCATTGCTTTGTTTGTTTGTCTGATGGTATGGACAGCTATTTTGAAGATAACAAGATATATTATGGTAACCATTGTTGATTTCCTATTATCGTGTTTTGAAGCCCTGTACCACTTTCATTGTTTTGTTTTGATTGGTTTTATTGTGTTTGGTTTTGTCTGATTTTGTTATGTCTGATGGTATGTGCAGCTATTGTGAAAATAACAAGAGGCATTATGGTAGCCATTGTTGATTACTTATTATCTTGTTTTGAAGTCCTGTATTGCTTTCATTGTTCTGTTTTGATTGGTTTTATTTTGTTGTACTTTGGTTTTATTCTCTTTAAAAGAAAAAAGTGTTTTAATTCTATTTTACACCTACTATTACAATCTTGCTTTTAAAATAAATCATCACATGAAAATATAGTCTTTAAAAGACTAAAAACTCCTTTTAAATAGGCTATCATGCTACAATAAAATATAATTCAAGACAGCAAATAAGTGCTCTACATAAGATGGTGCTCAACCAACATCATGTTATTAGAAAATTATAAAGTAAAACAATGAGATATCATTATACATGTGCTCCTTGCTATGTACCCAAATGAGTTAAAAATTTATGCCCATGTGAAAAGCCACACAGAGATGTTTATCATAACAGCTCTGTCCACAATTGCCAAAACTTAGAAGTTAGTGACATTTCTTTCAGCTGGTAAATAAACTGGTACATCCAGACAATGGCCTATTATTCAGTGATGAAAAGAAATGGGCCACCACACCATGAAAAGATATAAAGAAATCTTAAACGCATATTAATAAGTGAAAGAAGCTAACCTAAAAAGACTACATATTGAATAACCCTAACTATGTAACATTCTAAAAAAGGCAAAACTATGGAGACAATAAAAGATCATGGTTTCCAGGGGTTAGTGTGGAAGGAGAGGTGAATCAGTGAATCATAGATTTTTAGGGCACAGCAATTATTCTATGTGATACTACAATGGTGGTACAGGTCATACATTTGTCCAAACCCATAGCATGCATACCACACAGGAACTCTAATGTAAACTAGGGAACTTGAGCAACAGCAGAATGTTGGTGTAGGTTTATCAAAAGTAACAAATTCATCAGTATGTACTTGTGGGGCCTGGGGGTACATGGGAACCCTCTATACTCTATCCTTAATCGTTCCATGGACCTAGAACTGCTCATAAAAAAAATAGTCTATTGAAAAACATGTTGCTGCCAACCTTACTGGTGAGTGGCGCGAGCAGTGCAGACTCCAGGAAGAGAAAGATCTGTGCTTCCTGTACACCTATCGACGCGTGCGGGCTGAGAATCAAGAACATAAACACACACACACACACACCCGTAAGCAACCTGATGGTTCAGAGGACCAGCTAAGTTGATAGCAACTAAGGTACATAAAGCATCTAAATGCTTGTATTGTTTAGTAGATTTTGCAGGTCTGGGGCCAGCTGTCTGAGCATCTCTTGGGAGGATGATAGTATGCAATGTAGAAATATGGGGGATTTCCTTCTATCTTGTCTTTGAAATCTAATATTGTTCTCACTGTTTTGCTTTATTCTGATTAATTGTTTTGCTTTATTCAATATTCTGTTTTGACTGGTTTTATTGTTTTGTTTTTGGCTTGATTTTACTGTATCTGATGGAATGGTCAACTATTGTGAAGATAACAAGATATACTATATTAGCTATTGTTTTCCTAGTATCTTGCTTTGAAGTTCTGTACCAGTTCTACTGCTTTGTTTTGATTGACTTTGTTCTGTTATGCTTTGTTGGATTTTACTATCTTTAAAATAAAATTTAAAAAAAGAAAGAAAAGAAAAACATGTTGTTTGAGATGGATGAGAGAGAGACAGAGAGAAAAACAGAGAAGAGAAGAGAAGAGAGAGAGGGATAAAGAGATTGTTTTGGCTCACAATTTCGGAGTTTCCAGTTCATAATCTATTGGTCCCATTATTTGGGCCTCTGTAGGGATGCTGGATGGCAATGGCATGGAGCACACAGCAGAGTAAACTGATCACATCGTGGCCAGAAAACAAAGAGAAAGAAACATCTGAGGTTCCACAGGTCCCTTGTAAGGCATGTACCAAACAACCTAGGGACCTTTCACTAGACTCCACTTCCTCCAAGTTCCACCTCCTCCCAACAGCACTACCCCAGGGACCAACCCTTCAACATTCAGACCTTTGGAGAACATTTTTCCAACCTAAAGCATATGGTGAGATTTTATATCTATAAATACAAATATTTATGCATACAAGTACATATCAATATTTATATTTACATATCGACCACAGAAAAACCTTAAGATAACTATAGGCTTACTTCCATAACAAAGTAAGAAGTGTAACAGTTTACTTTTAATTCAAGTAGGAGATAAAATACTCTGTTTTTGTAGAACATTTAGTCCTGGTAACATGGTAGGTAACCTCTTGGTATATGATGGTAATCCTAAGTGTATAATTATCAAGAGAAAATGTGGGTGTTACCATAGAAACTACCAGGGCTGCGTAGTGTCTCCATGATTTAAGCAGTTATACCTGTTAGGCCACTTAAATCTAAATTTACAGGTTTCCTTTAACAGGGAAAGAAGGAAAATGTCTACATTTGTCATTTTAAAAATGGTTAACACACTACATGATAATGTGAATTAAAGTGGTTAGAGTACATACACATACATGCACACCACAGCCACCACCAAAGTGACGGATTAAAACTGGGTGGCTGCCAGTTGTTGGCTTCATTCTGATTCTCTCAGGATTAGTTTTCCCTGTCCAGCATGGCTCTAACATTCATTTTCACCTGTACCAAGAATAAATATCAGGTTGCTGTAATTTGGTTAGGTTAAAGGAAAAGGAATTTTTGTTTTGTTTTGCTGGGCTAAGTAAAAGAGCTCAAAGCTCTGAGAGATTTACTCTAAGCAATCTAGGAACATCCCCTTTTGCCAGGATGTGAAGCAGTTTTCAACTGGAGAATATAATCTCGTTCACACAAAATCACTGTGCCCTCAGTTCCTCTTAAATCATATGTACTGCAATAATTGAAACACAAGGAAATCCTTTTCTGGATTCCTGAGGGAGTCTCAACTAACATACTCACATTTAATATCCCCACCTCCTCTTATCACACTCGATGTGTTACAGACAACAAAATAAGCCTTAACAGGTGCCTGGATTGCACTTGTAGCAATAGCCTCAGTCAACAAATTTATTATGCTCGGGAGTTGTGCAAGGTCTCACATAATAGACGTGGTTTGTGTTTTAGGACACCAACTTTCTCTTTACCTGGTCCAGCTCAATAGCTCAATAGCAGTGGCAGAACTCTACATATCAAGGACTTTTGGGGGAATAAATAGCCACATGAAGTTCTGTCAATATCAATTATATTTTCAGAAATTCTAAATTTGAAAAGGTGAAAGATTACAGAGTAACTAAAGTTATGCTTATAAACATATGGACAGATGCCTGCTCCAGCAGTATAAAAATGCAGACACTCTTAAGTGACACAAATAAAACCTCACAAACGAAATGAACCATAAAAATAATAGTACTGCTTCAGAACAAGATTTTAAAATATCACTCACTACTCTAAATTCTCATTTGATTTTAATAACTTTCACACTACTGCTTTTTCAGAAAAGGTTCATTTCATATTTTGGGTTGATGTCAACAATCTTTCCACCATTTAGGGCTGGGTGACATCAAATGACAGACAAAGGGTTTATCAAGTAGTCTTTCTCCAAGCTTCAAGGAAAGAGCCAAACAAAAACAGCACCTGCTATGGATCAGTTCCCATCCCCACGGCATGCTCATCCTTTCCAGGTATGGAGCAGCCAAAAAGAGGTAGCTATGACACGTCTTTCCCATTCTATTTCAAGTGCAAGCCATGATAAAATGGCTGGACATGGTGGATTCCTAGGGTCCACTTCTAGCTTCAAATGAGGAACCTGGCTTTAACTTGACCAATGTCCTCTTACAGCCCTTGAGCCCCTGCTATGCAACTTGCCATTAAGGTTTTCCAGCTTAATACTAATAATCAGAAACACATTAGTGGACAAATATATAGTAGATACATAAAAAATCACAAATACAGAAAGGTCAACATGTTGTCCTGGGCCCCGAGCCATACAAACACACACGCACACACCCTTCATGTTCAAATCCCAGCACGGCACCCTGAGCGTCCACTCGGGGGAGGGAGGGGCAGGAGGCACAAACAGAGGTTAAACTAGACACCAGCCAAAGCAAATATCACTTCCAGAGCAGGGGAAACTTTGGGTATGGGCGGCTGCAGAGCCCCAGAAATGACCGGAGGAGGGAAAGGAGTGTCAGGCGGTCTCAGAGAAGGAAAACGGGAGCGCACCCAGCACTGGGCGAGGAGCTGAGCTGCAGAGGAGGCTGGTGTCCCCGGGGGACAAGGGCGTCGCCGCCATCCCCGGCTGCAGAGCCCCCTCTCTCAGACCTGGCCGCGTCCCTGGGCAGCCCAGTTGCCCCAATCTCTCCACAGACATTGTCCTCACAGATCCACTGAGACAAGGGGACCAGGAACCTACCTGGTGCAGTGTCTCGGCCGGCAGCTGTGACGCCCGAAACAGATCGGCCACGGGGCCAGCGGCTGCGGTGGCAGCGCCCGAGGCGACCCTGGCGGCCTCGGGGGGCCCGGGACCCGGGGCCCCGCTCGCAGCTCCCGCGCAGCGCGCGAAAAGCTCAGAGTAACACTGCTGCTCACCCTCGCTCAGCAGCAGCGGCGGCCCAGAGCCGCAGCCTCCGCCCGCTGCTGTCTCCATGGGGCCTTCAAGGGGGCCCTGCGGAGCACGGTCTCCGACTGAGGTGCTACCTACTCCACCACTGCCACCGCCGCCTCCTCGGCCTCGGCCGCCGCCACCCCCACGCCCAGCAGCTGCCGCGCGGCCGCTTCCTCCCGGCGCGCGCCGACCCCGCCCCCGGGCTTGAATGTTGTGCCTCCGCACGGCACATGGAGACAGGCGCGACGCCGACCAATCACGGCGAAGGACCCCAGCAACGCCCCGCCCCCGACGCCCGCCCCGCCCCGTGCCAGGTAACTCCGCACGGGCCCACCTGCTGCCAAGTCACCTGCTTGGCTGGCGAAGTTGGGCAGGGAGGGCTGGTCCCCTCAACGTGTCAAGCCCATCGTTACCCGAGGAGCATGTTTGCCTCTCCGCCGTGGCTGGGAAGGAAGCATTTAGCACACCTAGAGAATAGCGCTTTTCAGGGAACGAGGGAAAGCTATGATATTTTCTCCCTGGGAGCCTGGAGCAGGTGTGGTGCCCACACCACGCTGTGCCCTTCCTGGAAAGGGGACGAAGCATGCGAACTTAGGTTTCCCTTCTTCCACAACACTTATGGTTATGTCTTGAAAAGCTGGGGGACAAACAATGTCCAAACGATTGCAGTTCCAGCGCCTCTCCAGAGCATTCCGGATGGTTATGTGGGTCGCCTACTTTCTCAGGCGCGGCTCCACTGTGCACTTTAGCCTTAATAAGGAACACCGTGGGTTACTCTTGAACAGTAGAGTAATTGGGAGTTTTAAAAGACCCTTTTTGCAGCTCCTTTGGACCAACCCCTGGTGTTATGGATAAGGAAATTGTTGCAGGTTCACTTTTATTCATCCAACACTCACTGAATATCTACTAATTAGCAGATTTATATGCTAGGGCTGGAAAATATAAACCTCAGTAAGAGAAAGTCCTCACCCCCTGTCTTAGTTACTTTTTTCATTGCTGAGACAAAATACCCAACACCCTAAATTAAAGGAGGAAATGTTTATTTAGCTCACAGTTTGTGGAGGTTTCAGCCCATAATTGGCTGGCTCCATGGCAGGGCAGCATGGCAGAGGGGCATCACAGAGGAGAAACAGTCCATGACAGAGCAGGCAGGAAGCCTGGAAGCAGCAAGCAGTGAGCTTGCCTTCCCTCTCTCCTTTTGTATTCCTTCCAGGCGATAAGCCTATTTATTGATACCACACACATCCAAGGTGGGGCTTCCATTATTTACACCTAGAGCCATGCTAATTCCAATCAGTGGACTAATTTAGTACCACACGGCCTTAATCCCAGCATTACACACTCTAGATCCAGCCAGTTCCAAAAAGTCCCACCTATGAGCACATGAGGCTTTGGGGGGGCATCTAGATACAAGCCATAACACCTTCCAAAAGCACTTCTTTTGGCAGGAAAACAGGCATTTTTTCAAAAACCAAACTTTTCCAAGTTCACACTAAACTCAACTCTAGTACCCACATGTTGACTACCTGGCATATGCTTGCTGAAACCCAATGCCCCATGCAATGCCCCCACCAATGCACTAGCCACTTTTAACACAAAGTCTAGAAAAGAAGCCACTGAAAGAGAAATGTCTGCCCCACCGCAACACTGGAAATTCCAGGACCAGGCCTACATACTTGCATTTCATTTTCAAAAATTCTCTTTTTAAATGCTATTTTTCTGGGAAAAGTTGCACAAATATATGCATTAAGCCTCCCTGGGAAACATCACTCAAAGGGGGAAAAAAACAGTCCAGTGTTAAACAGTAATAAAAAATACATTGTAAAATTTGCTTTAATAAAGAGATACATAAACTTTTGCCACAAATAGTTGTATTTTAACTAAAAGCAGAAAACAAAAGATATCTTAAGAAATACCATGAATGATAACAAATAAACTTTGATGTTATTGTTAACTAAAATAAGGACCAAGGACAGAAAGAAAGGAGAAAGGCAAAAATCATAAGATGGTAAAGACAAAAAAGGAAAAGAGGAAGCTGGGTAGCTGGGTGTGGTAGCTCATGCCTGTAATCCCCGCATTCGGGAGGCTGAGGCAGGAGGATTGTTGTGAGTTTGAGGCCAGCCTGGGCTACAAAGTGAGTTCAAGGCCAGCCTGAACTGCCTAGTGAGACCCTGGCTCAAAAAGACAAAAAAAAAAGGAAAGGGGGAAAGATACATATAAAGGAAAAAGCCAGACACGGTGGTACACACCTGTAATCCCAGCACTTGGGAGGCTGAGGCATGATGAGCACTACAAGTTTGAGGCCAACCTGGGCTACATAGTGAGTTCACCCTGCACTACATAGTGAGAATTTGTTTTGATAAATAACAAAAAACATACAAAAGAAAATTATGTCAGCTTTAATGATGGTGAGTAATACCTCCCTTTTGGACTTTGAAGAAATGAAATAGAAAAGAGGATCCAGGCTCCACTCATCTCTAGTGCTCATTTGTTCATCAACCTTTCCTCACTCTGTGTTTTGCTTCAGACCTACTGGGAAGGAAGTAAAACAGCAGGAGGCTTGAGGACAAGAGGACAGAAAAGATAAGCTAGGAGCAGCAAAGACTAACTTCGCCAGAGACATCACACTTCAAAATCTCACCACCTTTGCATTTTCCATGGCTGTAATGCCTGAAGGAAAACAAGAGGCCAATGATAGTTTATTCTCTTCCTACTTTTCCAGCAGTACTCACGTTTTCCTGAGAATGGCTCACCATTCTAACAGAGGTTAGAAAGTAACTACTCTACAAATACTAAACTCTACTTTCCCCTGTGACTCCTTCAAAAAGAAATGTGAGATTCATACAGTGGAGGCAGAGGAAAGTGCCAAAGCTCTTCAGAGTCAACTGGTTTAAACATCACAGTAACTGAGGTAAACTGGAAAGGCACTTATCTCCATGTTGCAGACAGAAAACTGGGTGCGGAGATGGTGTGATTTGCCCAACTGGACATTAGGTTTAAAGCTGATCTTCATCACTCAACTCAATTTAGTAAGGTAGCAGATATTTCTAACTCTAGATATTACAGTGCTGGGTACAAAGTCTCATGTGCACCTACTCATCCATTTGAGAGATACTCAACATTTACTGATAGAAAAGGAAGTATTTCCTATGTCCCTACTGGAGTACTGTGACAAAATTCTTTTAAAATGCAAGATGTATTTTTGTGATGAATTATCCTTTTGATACATATGCCAGAATTTGACTTGCCTATGTTTCAATTGCGGGTTTTTTTCATCTATGTTATAACAAAGACCAGTGTATAGTTTTCCTTTCTTGTGTTGTTTGTCAGGTTCGGGTATTAAGATTGTGCTGCCTTATGAAACAAGTTGGGAAGTGTTCCCTCTTTTCCTACTCGCTGAAAAAAAATAATAAAGCTGGCAAAATGTTAGTGGAAAAAAATACAAGAGGTGTTGCTTTTGAAGGAGTCTTCAGCCTTACTAGAAAGACAAAACTAATGTAAAGAATAAAAGACAATATATAACTAAGTGCTAAATTGTGTGCCCCAGGCTAACTGCTGTGGAAGTTTAGAAAAGAAAAAGCTCCATGAGCTAAAGTGTACCCAGAAAGGCTTGATGTGTGGGGCTGACACTCAAACTCACTGAAACTGGGTAGGACTGAGAAGGTAAGAACACAGGACAGATGGAGAGGATCATGGGAAAGGGAGGAGCCCCAGAGACTTGTTACCAAGGAAGTGATGAGTGAGGGACAGCAGGCTGCATCAGGAGGGAGTGCAGCCTCTGGAGGTCTGCAGGAGGCAAGAGAGACACTGCCCAACGAAGGTGAGGGGCACAGCCAGAGGGGCCCAACAGCAATAAAGCTGAAGGCCAAGACACAGCAGGAAAAACTGACATTTCTAAGAGTATTTTAATATCTAAGGAATGCCAAGTACTGTTCTGTGTTTCTACAACAGTCTTCTGCATAGAAAAATAGTTATCAAACTTCAAAATAAACACAGATAAGAATGTAGAAACTACAAACACTCATACCCCTTCAGGCTGACAGTAAACAAGAACATTTTAGAAGAGAATTCCTGTATACTTTTGTGGTTCTAAGCTTACATTTGCTTTGGCTCCCTAGAAACTGACTTACCATATTTTAAGGACTGGTCAAGAGATATTCTTTTTTGTTTGTTTGTTTTAGATGGACAGACAGACACAGATGAACTGAAAGAAAGATAGAAGCAAACATAAAGACAGATGGACAGACAGAAAGAAATGGATAAAAGCAAACAGAGGAATAAAACACAGATGGACAGATGCCAGGGATGGTGGCACACACTGATAATCCCAGCACTCGGGAGGCTGAGGCAGGAGGATTGCCATGAGTTTGAGGCCAGCCTGGGCTACAAAGTAAGTTCAAGTCCAGCCTGAATGGCATAGTGAGACCCTGTCTCAAAAAAACAAACAAAAAAAAAAGACAAATGGATAGAAGGAAAATAATGAACAGAAAGAAAAAATGGACAGTAGATGGGCTGGAAGACGGACACACACAAAGACAGAAGGAAAGATGAACACATGGATAAAATGACAGAAGGACAGAGAGAGAGACAGACAGACAAAAAGATACACGGACATTCAGAAATGCAGTTAAACAAAGACAGACAGAGAGAACCCCACACAGACAGACAAAAACACAAACAGAAAGTGAGTCCAACAGACAGTATGGTGGACAGAAGAATAGATGGGCAGAAAAAGGCACAAAAAGATGGATAGAAAGATGGACAGAACAAAGCACAGAAAGATGGGAAGATGGGCTCACTGAAAGACCAAAAAGAAGACAAAAAAAAAAGCAGGCAGACAGATGGAAAGGCAGACTGACATAAAGATAGAAAGGACAGATAGACATAGAAAGACAGGCAGACAGAATAAACAGGTGGAGAGACAGAAAGATGGACAGAAAGACAGATCTATGGACTTAAAGACAGACAGGCAGATAGACAGAAAGACAGACAATGGACAGACAGGAAGGCAGGCAGAAACAGAGAAAGGCAACAGAAAAACAGACTAAAAACTTGCAGACACAGAACCAAAAGACAGACAGAAAGATAGAGGAAAACAGAAAAAGATAGATGTTCAGACAGAGAGGCAGAAATAAGGACAGAAAGAGAAAGATAGACAAATGGACAGAAAAACAGAAAGATGGACAGACAGACAAAGGATGGCAGTAAGACAGACAGGATGACACACAGATGGAAAGAGACAGAGAGAAAGGTAGACAGAGAAAAAGAAGATGAATAGAAAGACAAAAAGATGCACCAAAAGATATAAACAGAATGTTGGGCAGAAAGTGGGACAGACAAAAAGACAAATGGATAGATAGAAAGTCATAAAAAGGAGAAAAAATATGCACAGATAGATAGACTGAATAACAGAAAGAAAGGACAGGAAGATAAACAGAAAGATGGACAGAGAGACAAACACAAAGACAGATGAAGAGACAGAAAAATAAACAAACAAAGACAGACACACAGAGAGACAGAAAGACAAAAAGAAAATTGGCAGATGAGAGATGGACAGACAGGAGAAAAGCACAGACAGCAAGATGGATGATAGAAAGATGGACTGAGAGAAAAACAGATGGACCAATGGACAAAAAGAAAGAAAATAGACAGAGAGACAGACACACTAACAGATGGACAGAAAGACAGGAACAAACATGGGAAGAAAGATGGGCAGACAGATGAACTGAAAGATGGCCAACCAAAAGAAAAAGATGGACAGAGAAACACAGAAAGACAGGATAGATGGACAGACATACAGACAGACAAACAGACAAAGGCAGAAAAACAAACTAAAAGACAGACAGATGGGCAGAGATAAAGATGGTTACACCATGAGATGGACAGACAGACAGATGGGCAGAAAGATGGACAAAAAGACAGACAGGCAGAAACACAGGAAAACAGCAAAACAAAAAAGACTGTCAGGCAGAAAGATGGACAAGCAGACAAACAGATGGAAAATGGACAAGAAGATAGAAAAACAGACAGATAGGATGGACACACAGAAAGATGGGAAGAGACAGTGAATACATAGAAAGATGGACAGAAATAAAGAAGAATGCACAGATGAACTAAATAACAGCAGGAAAGATGGACAGATAGAAGAAAGACACAACGATGGAAGAGAAGCAAACCAATGGACAAAGAGACAGACAGATAGATGGACCAAAAAAACTGACAGAAAGATAGAAAGAGAGACAGTAAGACAGAAAGAAAGAGGCAGACAGACTGTAAGACAATAAAAGACAGCTGTACAGAAAGAAATAAATATGGAGACAGATGAACAGAGAGATGAACAGGAAGACAGAGAGGTGGAGTGAAAGAGAAAAAGAAACAGACAAATGGACAGAAAGAGAAAAATACAGACGTACAGATGGGTAGAAAGACAGGCAAACAGAAAACCATATAGACAGAAGAAAGACATATGGACAGAAAGACATACGGACAGGCAGATGGCCACAAACAGCAAGACAGACAGACAGTGACAGACAAAATGAGAAAAAAAAACAGGCAGACCTATAGACAAATGGACAGATGGATATAAAAATGGACAGACAGTTGAAGAGAAAAAAGATGTACAGAAGTACAGAAAGAAAGGACAGATGGATGTATTGAAAGAAAGAAAATAAGACTAAAAGACAAACAGGAAGACTGACAGAGCAAAAGACATACAGAGAGGAGAGAGAGACAAAGACAGAAAGATGGACAGAAAGGACAGATGAACAGAGAGATGGAAAAAAATAGAAAGACAGAAATATGGATAAAGCTAGAAAGACAGACAAAAAGATGGATAGACAGATGGCTAGATAGACAAAAAAAAAAACAGAAAACCAATAGAAAGACTGACAGAAGAACCCAAAAAGTCTAAACACAGATAAACAAGACAGAAGCACAAAGACAAAAAATAGACAACGAGACTGAAAGATGGACAGATAGATGGAAAGGGCAAGACAGAAAGATAGACAAGAAGACAGGAAAACAGACAAAAGAAAGATTAACAGAGAAAAAGATGGAAAGACAAACACATGGATAGAAGATAGATGGAAGGACAGAAAGACAGACAAAATGGACATAAAGACAGAAAAAGGGACAGACGGACGGAAGAAAACATAGAAAGACTGACAGGCAGGGACAGGAAGACAGACAAAAAGATGAACAGCCTGAAAGATGGATGGACAAGCAAATGAACAGATTAACAGAAAGAGAGACAAAAAGACAGATAGGTGGACAGAAAGAGAGTTGGACAGAAAGACATATAAAGAAGTAGACTAAATTATGGACAGAAATACAGAAAGCCACAAAAATGGAATGAATGACAGAAAGAAGGAAGGACAGACCAACAGAAAGACAGATGCAAAGAAAAGCAAAGGGAGAAACTGATGGACAGATAGACAAGACAGGCAAAGAGACAGACAGACCAAGAGAGACAGATGGATGGAAAGACAAAGAGAAGACCAGACATAAATATAGACATACAGAGAGATAGACAGAGAAATGGACAGAAAGAAAGACAGACAGACCAGAAAACAAACTGACAGATGGGTGAAAAGAAAAACAGATAAGCAGACAAACAGAAAAATGGAGAAGTAAAGAGACAAAAAGATTGACAGAGAAAAACTCAGACAGACAAATAAATGAAAAGATGGACTGAAGTACAGTCAGAAAGACAAACTGACAAGCCAGACAGACAGAAAAAAACCATGAGACAGACAGACAGATGTACAGATAGGTGGACAGAAAAACATGAGAAGAAGGATAGGCAGGAAGAAAAATGGAAAGACAAAGAAAGTTGGACAGACAGAAAGATGAAAAGATAGAAAGACAGATAAATAGACATACAAACAGAACACACAGACAAAGGCAGGAAGATATCCAGAAAGACAGTAAGACAGAAAGATGGACAGAAATGTAGACAAAGATAGAAAGACACAATGTCTGACAGATGGACAAAAAGATAGATACACAGAAAAATGGACTAAATGATAAAAAAAATAGAGACAGAAAGATGGATGGTCAGAAAGACAGACAGACTGAAAGAGAGACAGACAGGCAGAAAACAGAAAGACCAAAAGGCAAAGACAGAAGGACCAGACAGACAGAAAGCCTGAACAATAAATGGACAAGATGAAAAGTCAGAGATAAAGAAAAATGGGCAGGCAGAAAGATCAAGAGAAAAATGATTGATGGACAGATGAAGAGTACGAAAGATGGAAACAAGCAGTCAGACTGAAGGATGGATGGGAAAAAAGATGAAGAGACAATAAGACAGATGGAGACAAAAAACATACAAAGAAACTGACACAGAAAAACACACAAAGAGACAAATGGACAGAAAGACGAAAATACAGACAGACAAAAGAGAGACTGAGAGATGGACAGAGAGACAGAAAGACAGAAAGGAAACAGGAAAAAATTCATAAAGATAGACAAACAGACAAATGAACAGATGAACAGAGAGTCAGACAGAAAGATGGACATAGAGACAGAAAGAAAGATGGACACTCAGAAAGATAAAAATACAGAAAGACAGACAGAGGACAGAAAGAGACGACAGACTGTCTCACTTGTCTCATTACTGAGACAAAATACCTGACACTCAAAGTTAAAGGGGGAACACTATTTAGCTCCCAGTTCATAGAAGGTTCAGTCCATAATTGGTTGGCTCCAAGGCAGGGTGGTACATGGCAGAGGGGCATTGCAGGGGAGAAAAAGCAGTTCATAGTGTAGAAGGCAGCAGCAAAAGCAGCAAGCAGTAAGCAACAAATGACCCCAGCAGTTCTCTTTCTGTCCCTATATTCTGTCCAGGCTACATGCCTGTAGTGCAAGTAGCACTCGAATGGAGGGTGGGCCTTCCCACTATCCACTCCCAAACTATGCCAAACCAATCAATGGGCTGATTTAGTAATCATACACATTCGATCCCAGCATCTCACACCCTAGATCCAGCCACCTCTGAAAAGCCCACCTGTGAGTGTGCCTTAGTTACTTTTCACTCATTGCTGAGACAGAATACCTGATGCCCAAAATTAGGGAAGGAAAGGTTTATTTCTTACAGTTCTTGGGGGTTTCAGTTCATACTCAGTTGGCTCCAAGGCAGCGTGGTATGGTGGTGCCGCCATTCTTGGCAGCCGCAACAGCAATGCGAACTGGCAAGAGAGAGCAAACACACCTTCTTCCCACCCTTACCCTGTATGTTGGCTCCACCCCTTGACAAGTACAGCACTCACATCACCAGTCCCAGCACTAGACAACAAACCAATCACCAACACCAGACTCAGCTGCACCCATGCCATGATTACATGAGACTTGGTAGGGACACAGGAACTTAACCCATAACAGAGTGCATAAGAGTTTGGGGGGACATCTAGACACAAGCCATAATAAAGACTAACCTATGCACAAACAAGACACAGGCAGAAAGCAGACAGACAAAAAGAAAGAAATGGGCAGACTGAGACATGAAGAGACAGATGAATGGACAGAAAGACAGGCATACATGAAGAAAGACAGATAAACAAAGACAAAAAGAAAGTCCTTCTTTCTGTCTGTCTGTCCTGTCTTTTCTTCCATCTGTCTGATTTTCTGCCTTGATATCTTTGTGCATCTGGATTTTTGTCTGCCTTTCTACCCAACTGTCTGTCTGTCTTCCTTTCTTACTCCATCTGTCCGGTGTGTTTTCCTATCTGTCTTTCTTTTGGTCCATCTATTTGTCTGCCTGTCCATCTCTCAGTCTGCCCTTCCTTCCTGTCTACCAGTCTATCATCCTATCTGTCCATCTTTCTGCCTACCTGCCTTTCTTTATGTCTGGGTTTCTCTGTCTTTTTGCCTTTCTTTCTGTGTGTCTGTCTGTCTATCTCTCTGTCCATCTGTTTGTCTCTTTGTCCATCTTTCTGCCTGTAATATCTTTCCATCTGTCTGCCCATCTTGCAGTCCATCTGTCTCTCACTTTCTTTGTATTTCTGCCCATCTTCCTGTCTATCCATTTTTCTCTTTCTATCCCTCTGTCCCTCCATGTCTTTTGTCTTCTTTTGTCTGTCTCTCTGTCCATCTATCTGTTTTTCTGCATGTCTATTTTGCCTGTCTGTCCTTCTATTTGTATGTCTTTCTGTCCATCTATGTATGTCTCTGTCGTTCAGTATTTCTTTTTCTCTTTCTGTACATCTATCTATCTGCATTGCTGTCCATATTTCTTTTTGTCCATCTATCTCCATCTATAAGACTTTCTGTCTGTCTGCCTGCCTTTGTCCATCTGTCTATCTCTCTATAAACCTGTCTGTCTTTCTGTCTATCTGGTTTTCTCTCTGTCCTTCAGTCTGTGTTTGCTTTTCTGTGTGTCTATATTCTGTCCATATAAATCTGTCTGATTTTTTGTCTGTCTGTCTTTCTCTTTGTCCATCTGACTTTCGGTTCCACTGTCTACCTTTCTGCCTGTTTTCCTGCCTCTGTCTGTCCTGTGTATTTTTTGTCCTTCTTTCCGTCCATCCATCTATCCATATCTCTGTCCATTTTCTTTTTGCCTGGCTGTATGTATGCCTATCTGTCCATCTGTCTCCCAGTCCATCTTTCTATGTTTCTGTGTCTCTGTCAGTTTGTGTTTCTGTCTGTCCTTCAGATCATCTGTCCTTCCATCTGTCTGTATTCTCTTTCTGTCTGCCTCCCGTGCTTCTGTCTCTAGCAGTCTTTCTGCCTGTGTGTCTTTCTGTCCATCTGTCTCTCTGTATTGCTTTCTGTTTTTCCATATTTTAGTCCCTGTCTATCCAAATTTATGTCTGTCTTTCTGTCCATCTGTCCACTGCCTGTCTGTCCTCTTGATCTGTCTTTGTCTTACTGTCAGTTTGTCTCTCCATCTATCTTTCTGTCTTTCTGTATTTCTATACATCTGTCAGTCTTTCTTTCTTACTCAGTCCAACTGTGACTTCATTTTTCGGTCTTTCTGTATTTCTATCTGTCCATGTATCTTTCTGTCCGTGTCCATTTTTCTTTCCCTTTGTCTTTAGGTCTTGTTGATCTGCTTGTCAGGCTGTCTTTGGGTCCATTTGTCTTTCTATCTTTCAATCTATCTTTCTGTCTAATCATCTATCTGTACATCCTTCTGTACATTCATCTTTCTATCTATATGTCTGTCTTCCTACATCTATCTGTCTGTCTGTCTGTATGACTTTCTGTGTGATATTTTTTTTCTTTTATGGTACCGGGGATGGAACTCACAACCTCGCACTTGCCAGGCAGGTGCTTATGCCACTGAGCTAAATCCCCGGCCCTGATCTTTTTATCTTCATCTATCTTTCTGTCCAACTGTGTCTGTCTATTGCTCTGCCTATCTCCCCATGTTGGTCTGTCTGTCCTGTCTGTGTCTTTATAACTGTCTGTCTGAACATCTTGCTTTGTGTCTCTCAGGCCATCTGTCTGTTCAACTTTGTCTTTCTATCTTTTTGTTTGCCTGTCTATACATGCTTCTTTTTCTGTCTTCTTTCCCTCTGCCCATCTCTCTGTCTAAGTATCTCTTTCTGTCCATTGGTCTGATGTTCTGTGTGACTTTCTGTCTGTCTGCATGTTTCCCTGTTTTTTCCATCTTTATGTTTCTGTCCAACTGTCTGTCTGTTGTTCTGCCTACCTCCCCATGTTGGTCTGCCTGTCCTTCTCTTTGCCTTTCTGTTTGTCAGTCTGCCCATCTTGCTCTCTGTCTTTTCATCTTTTACTCTATGTCTCTCCACCTTTCTTTCTTTCTGTCTGTCCACCTATTGGTCCATCTCTCTTTCCTTCTGTCTTTCTGTTTGTCAGTTTGTCTGTCTTTCTGTCCATATTTCTAACCATCTTTCTTTTTTTTCTGTCATCCAGTCAATTTATAGGTCTTTCTGTATTTCTGTTCATCTTTTTTGCCCACCAACTTGTCTGTATGTCTGTTTATCTATATGTCCATCATTCTGTCTGCCCTTCAGTCCATCTGCCTGTGTTTCTTTGTGTCTTCCTGTCCATTTCCCTATCAGTTTATCTATTTATCCATGTCTGTACATCTTTCTGTCCAATGAACTTTGTTTTTCTTTCTTGCTTGCTGTCTCTTTGTCTTTCCATCTTTCTGTCTGTCCACCTGTCTATCTGCCTGTATTTATGTGTATCTTTCTGACCATCTGTCCATCTTCCTGTTTGTCTTTCTTTATTCATCTGTGTATCTGTCTTTCCGTCTCTCAGTCCGCCTTTCTTTCTGTCCTTCCTGTGTGTCTTCCTGTTCAACTGTTTGTATGTGTCTCTCTGTCCATCTTTTTGTTTGTCTTTCTGTGTCCTTTCTATCAGTCCATCTATGTGTCACTCTTTCTCTCTTTGTCTTCTTCTCTTGTAGAGGTCACACTGACTCCATTTTGTCCAGACACATCCGATTGACAGTGTTTTGGTAGAAGGTGCAGGCCTTGAAACATGCCCCCCACCAAGATAAAAAGATGAGGTCCCATAAGGACAAGAAGCAAAAAAGTTATATAATCTAAGCATGTGCAATATGCGTTTCTTTGTTCTTTACCTCAATAAAAGCTGCTTGCTTACGCTGGCTGGGTGGCGGCCATTTTGCTGATCCTTGATGTGTGTGTCCCTTCATTTTCCCTTTGCTTGCAGAACCCCTACATCTGACACCCGAACAGGGACTCAACAGCAGAAACGTGTGCTGTGGAGGGTGACTTGCCTTTGCTGTGTCCCTGGGGTGGAACATGGCCCCCAACGCACGTCTGCTTCATTTTCTTTGAAAAATCCCCGGGTAAGTCATGGGGAATTCCCTGTCTGAAGCGCAATAGAAACATAAGGCAGAACTGCTCTTTCTCCTTAGGAAGGTGGGTCATGTTGTCCCTGAGTGTAATTAAGTACAACTTTTGTGAGAACTTCATGGTTATTGTCCTTGGTATTCTAAGGGAGGAATGCTCATTATGGAGGATTGGGAAAAGACGGGCAAACTGCTGCATGAGGAGCCTCTGACCTGCATACCTGGCATCTCTGCTGGGACACTATTATAAAATTTGGCAGGCAGACAGACGGAACACCACATGGCGGATTTTCAGGCCCTCCTGGGTGTGCTGCTTCTGCTGTCTCTACCTTAAATGGGCAAGGCCCTATTTTCCTTTGACCACTCAAAAATTAGCTCCTCTATTTGATGCTTTACAGGGTCACCCTGCTGATGTGATCTCTGACTCTCCTTCTCTACAGCAGGCCCTTCAGAGCTTCGCTCACACACTCGCCACAGTTATGGTGGATCGAGTCCCAAAGGACTGCCCTCTCTCTTTACTCATTTTTCATTCAGCCCCTTTGCCCACAGGGGCTCTTGTTGCCATCCAGAGCAACAAGGTATTTATTATTGAATGGGTACACTTACCCCATTCACCTGGCAGTACTTTATTTCCCATTATCAATGCTATTTTCTCTCTTATCTCTCGAGGACGTACTTGAGCACTTACACTCCTTGGAATTGATCTGATTGATGATATTGTTTTACCACTTACCAAGACTGACTTCTCCTTTTTGTTGTCCTCTACTGTTTCTCTTCAAGTTGCTTTGCCTATGTTGGTTCCATATGCCCCCAGGTCCCAGCTAGCAGGGGCTGGCACCCTTGCTGACCTGGGGAGGACGGTATGCTTCTGTGTTATATCCCCAACAGGCCCTGTGTGGATTCCTGCTCATTGGATTGGCCCTGCACAAAATGAGTTGGCACCACGGGCTGCACAACCCAATTCCACAGTTTCACCTCTCCCTGAATCAAGCCTGGAAGCATCTGAAGCAACCCAGGATGATGACTGCTCAGCTAGTGACTTGGAATGATATAAAGGTGCTGATCCAGTCTGCACAAGACTCACTCCGCACATCCGAAGAGGAACCAACTGCTGAAAAGCTTCTTGCGGTGGTACTTACCAAATTGACAATGAACTCTTTAATGCTTGTTTGTATTCTGTTCCTATGTGTTTTACAGTCCCCCATGGGGACCTTAGAGTCCCACGACCTTCAAGGAAAAATTGGAATACAATATTTGGGTTCGACTGGCAAAAATAGCTAATGTCTCTCATTTCTGTCTTGCTCAAAAGATAGAAATGAAATACATTCTCGGGTCATGTCTGATTCCGGTAGGCAAGGACCCCGCCCTTCTAAGTAATTACACCATTTTCTCCACTATTCCAAACAAAATTGTAACATTTGCTGCCTTTCCAAATTGGGGCACTCCCACTTTAAAAAACCTGATAATGCTGTTAAAATGTTCACCCTATGTGTGGCAACTTCAAATGCCTCATGCTCGTATTGAAAATTGTACCACTCAATGTCTTTACCTTCATAATAGTACTTAGAATTGTTCTAGCTATGAACCAATATTGTATGGAAATGGACAAGTTCCTCTCCCTGCTGGAAGGTTTTTTTTTCATGTGAAGAGTATACCTTCAATTATATCCCTGCAAACTTATCTCATGCCACAAAATGTTGCCTTAGACACCTTACTATATTGTTGCCTTCTCATGAATCTACACTGTCTCACACTAAATGGTCTACAACTAGTCTTACTGACCTATGTGGAGACTTTTCTATTAACCTGTTAACCAAAGCAGAAATTTATGCTTTAGGTATTGCTTTGGTTGGTGTGCCTGCCCTGGCAGCCAGGGCCAATCACAATGTTAATATACTAGCTTGTCTCATGGCAAAACAAATTAATTATACTTCCACAGCTTTGGCATTATTAAACAAAGAACAAACTGAACACTGACAAGCAATTTTAGATAATCACACTGCAATTGACTATCTACTTCTATTACACCATCATGGATGCAATGAAATTGCTTGAATGTGCTGTTTTAATTTGTCTGATGAAAGTAAATCCATTAATGAGAAGCTTCAGGATTTATGAGAACTTACCAAACAGATACACGTGTCCCAAGGACTCAATACTGGATTATGGAATTTCCTTATGGGATGGTTACCAGATATCAATTGGCTAAAACAAATGTTTCTTCATGGTGTTACTGTCTTTATCTGTTTAATTGGTATGGGATGCCTTGTACAATGCATCCCATCCCTATACAAAATGTTCATACCTAAAATACCAGCTTCTAATGTGGTAAGAAATCCTAAACTAAAGAAAAAAGGGGGAGATGTAGAGAGGCCACACTGACTCCATGTTGTCCCAGACACATCCGGTTGACAGTGTTTTGGTAGAAAGTGCAGGCCTTGAAACATCACCCCCCACCAAGATAAAAACATGAGGTCCCATAAGGACATGAAGCAAACAAGTTAGATAATCTAAGCATGTGCAATATGAGTTTTTTTGTTCTTTATCTCAATAAAAGCTGCTTGCTTGTGCTGGCCGGGTGGCAGCCATTTTGCTGACCCTTGGTGTGTGTGTCCCTTCATTTTCCCTTTGCTTCCAGAATCCCTACATTCTCTCTTTCTTTCTATTGCTCTGTCCATCTATTCATCTTTCTGTTTGTCCATTTTGCTTCCTCTTTTTTTGTCTTCTCCATCTATCTTTCAAGCTGTCTTTTGTTTCATCTGTCTGTCTATCTCTGGTTTTTTCTCTGTCCTGTCTGTCTGTCTTGGTCTATCTTTCTGTCTGCTGTTCTGTCTTTCTATATCCATCTCTCTATATGTCTTTCTATATGTTTCTATATGTCTTTTCTGTCTGTTCTTTTGTCTTTCTTTTACTGTCTGTCTGTCTTTCTATCTAACTGTTTGGTATTCTCTTTGTTGTTCTGTCTTTGTTTTTTTATTTGTCTTTCAGTATGTCTCTTTCTACCTAACTTTACATCTTTTTGTCCATCTGCATTTTTGTCTGTCTCTCCTTCTATCTTTGTCTATCTTTCCATTCATCTCTCTTACTTTCTGTTTATCTATGCTTCTATCATGTCCCTCTGTCTTTCTGTCCTTCTGTTTTTCTGTCCATCTTTCTGCCTGTTTTCTACCTTTCTTCCTGTCTTTGCTTGTCTGTCCTGTTTGTATGTCATTCTGTCTCTCTGTCACTTGTAGAAGACCATTT
This sequence comes from Dasyprocta punctata, assembly GCA_004363535.1. Lineage (NCBI taxonomy): Eukaryota > Metazoa > Chordata > Mammalia > Rodentia > Dasyproctidae > Dasyprocta > Dasyprocta punctata. The sequence continues at coordinate 8,015 of RJWM01024247.1, read as the reverse complement.
GGGCAGCTCTCCTTGAATACAGAACAATTACCTCTATATTAGTTAAACCAGACCCTGTCTCCATGTACTGATATATACAGAGCTAGCTAAGCTCTTTCCTTCTCCCTTCAGTTGGCCCTAAGCAATGTAAATAGGGTTAGCTGAGGTACTGATGTGTAATTTTTGAAGCCAGCTGACAGTTTCCTGTTTCCTTGCCTTGTGTCTCCTGGTAAACTGTTGAGCCCAGTGGGATGGCAGAGCCACACAGCTCCAAGAATGTCAACTGGGTTCGAGCCTCAAGATGAGAGGCTATGACTTCCCAGGGCACAAAAGTTTACATATCAGAAACTGAAGCAACAGCCACCTAAACATTTAAATACTACCCCAGTTGAATTATGTAGATTGGTCTTTCTGCATACCCTTCTCTCTGCATATTGCAGAGGTGCTTTCTGGCCTCCTAGCTAAGGCTAGCTCACAGTCTCACATAATTCCCACCATTCTCAATGTCACTCATCCTCAAACCTCTCCCTTTTTACAAATTAATAAATCCTGGGTTAGGCTCTGGGGCAAGGCCTTTGTTCCATGAATCCTCACCTGGATTAGACTCAGGACCCCTTGGCTGCCTATAACTGTGAATATATCTCAGTGTCTTTATTCTCACTGTGGATTACACTGGAAGTGGTTGATTGGAATTAACTCACCAGGATTCCAATAACATTTCAATGGCATTACAAATATAAACTTTCCAGACTGCAAGGTAGACAAGAAAAGGGATTACAATATTTGGATTACAATAGTCGCTCTGTCCATTTGCCTGTCTCTTGGTCTGTCTGTTTTCTTTCTTTTTGTCTGTCTACATGTGAGCTGACTTTTTGTCTATTTGAAAGCCTTCTTGTTTTGTCTTTCTTTCCTTCTGTGTGTGTATGTGTGTTTCTGTTCATTCATCTATACTTCTATATGTTTGTCTTTCAGACTTTATTTTCTTTTGTTTTTGTTTTCATTTTTGCTCTGAGACAGGGTCTTGCTATGCAGTTCAGGTTGGCCTCAAACTCACTAAATAGCCCAGACTGGCCTTAAACTCATGGCAATCCTTCTGCCTCAGCCTCCTGAGTGCTGGGATCCTTCTGCCTCAGCCTCTCGAGTGCACCACCACACCTGGCTTCTCAGGCTTTCTTTCTGCACATTTTCTTTCAATCTACCTGTCTATTCATCTTTCTGTCTTTTTGTCTATCTGTCTTTCCACAATAGGTCTTTCTATCTTGGTCCATCTGTCTTTCTCTACACTGCTATCTGATTCTCTTTCTGTATGTCTGCCTGTGTTTCTCGCTGCCTTTATTTTGTCCATCTTCCTCTCCATCTGTCTATCTTTCTGTCCATTTCTCTGTCTTCCTTCCCATTTGTCAGTTTGTCTCTGTGTCTGTCTTTTGGTTCATCTGTCCATTCATCTATACATGTTTCTATTGAACTTTCTGTCTCTCTCTCCACACATCTCTTTGCCTGTGTGTTTTTCTGTCTGTCTTGCTTGCTTGCTGTCTTTCCAACTTTTAGCCCCTATCTGTACACCTTTCTTGTCTCTGTCCATCTGTTCATCCATCTACCCATTTTTGATCTGTCTTTCTATCCACCTGCCTCTTTCTGTCTGCATTTTTGTCCATCTATCAATTTATCTGACCAGTTGTCTTTCTTTCTTACTTTTAGTTTATCTGTGAGTCATTTTTTGTCTTTATGTCCCTCTGTCTATCTGTCCCTCTGTCAGTTTTTTATCCCTGTCCTTTTGTCTGTTTTACCTTGTCTTTCTGTTGCCTTTTTATCTGTCTGTCTTCTATCTACTTCTCTATACATCTTTCTCATCTTTCTGATCATCTATCTTTTTGTTTGTCTGTACATTTGTCTGTCTGTATTTCCGTCATTCTCTCTCTCTCTCTCTCTTTCTCTCTCTCTCTCTCTCTATCTTTGTCCACCTGTCTGTTTTTTCTAGACAACTGTTTATGTGTCTGTATGCCTGTCTTCCTGTCTTTCTATATCCAGCTTCCTTCCTGTCTTTCCATCTTTTAGTCTCTGATGTTCAACTTTCTATCTTTCTGTTTATCTTTCTATCTTTCCATCTGTCTATCCCTTGGTCTGTCATTCATTCTATCTCTCTTAGGTCTCTCCGCTGGTTCATGTCATTTGTCTTTCTTTCTCTCTGTGCATCTGTCCTTTTTCTTTCTCTCATTTAGTTTGTCTATGTAACTTTCTGTAATTCTGTCCATCTTTCTGCCTGTCCACTTGTCTGTTTGTACGTCTATTCATTTTTCTGTCTGTCATTCTGGCCCTCTGTCTTTAGTTCTGTCTGCCTGTCTGTTTCTTCTGCCTTCATTCCATTTTTTCTATCTGTACAAATGCTCATCATCTGTCTGTCTTTCTGCCTGATGATCTGTCTCTTTGCCTGCCTGCCTATCTGCCTCTCAATCTTTCTGTTTGTCCACCTGTTGGCCAGTTTTTCTATCTCTGACTTTCTATCCATCTATCTGTTTGTCTTTCTGTCTTTTGTTCATCTGCTATTTGTCTGTCCATCTTTCCAGCTGGGCATCTTTTTATCTTTCTACCTCTCTTTCTGTCCATCTGTCTGTCCATCTTTATTTTTGTCTTTATGTCTGTCTTCCTATCAAGTCACCAGGAAGCAAGCCCTGCCTGCAAATCAGTGCCATGTGCAGGCCACTGGGGGCACAGCCAGACCCCAGCCTTTTCCTGTGAGTCAGCGCCATTCGTGGACTGTAGGGAAAGAGAACAAGAAGTCAACAGGAAACAAGCCCTGCCTGCAAATCAGCACCATATGTAGGTAGCTGGAGATAGAGCCAGATGCCAGCCCCTTCTGGTGCATGGGCTGGGAAACAAGAAGAGCCAATCACACCCTCCCCCCTACATAAGCAAACGGCTGATCTGGAGAAACACAGGCTGAGATGATAGCTATTGAAGTAAAATACAAGGTAATGCTTGTAATGTTTAGTGTTTCACTGACTTTGAAGGTCTAAGGTCGGTAGTCTGATCATCTATTCAGAGGATAACAATACACAATGTAGCATCTATGGGGGATCTCCTTTTGAAGGTGGTAGCCATTGTTAATTCCCTATTATCTTGTTTCGAAGACCTGTAGCATTTTCATTGTTTTGTTGGGCTGGGTTTTATTCTGTTTTGTTTTGTATCCAATGGCATGGGCAGCTATTTCAAAGATAACAAGACATATTATGGTAGCCATTTTGGATTTACTATTATCTTGTTTTGAAGTCGTGTATTGGGTTCATTGTTTTGTTTTTATTGGTTCTGTTCTGTTCTGTTTTGTTTGATTTTTACTATGTCTGAAGGTATCTGCAGCTATTTTGAAGACAACAAGAGGCATTATGGCAACCATTGTTGATTTCATATTGTTTTGAAGACCTGTGTCACTTGCACTGCTTTGTTTTGACTGGATTTATTCTGTTTTATTTTGCTTGGTTTTATTCTCTTTAAAATAAAATTATTTTAAAAAACTTTCTGTTTATCTGTCTTTGCTCCTTCTTTCAGTGCATCTTTGTGTCCATCTTTTTGTCTTCGTCATTGTCTTCCTGTCCATCTTTCTGTCTGTCCATCTGTCTTTCTTTCTGTCTGTCTTGTCCAGCTGACTTTCACATACTCAGGCTCTGTGTCTTACTTTTGTCTAAGACACAGAGCCTGAGTATGTGAAAGTCAGCTGTTTTTCTGTCTGTCTCCCTGTCCATCTGCCTCTCCATGTGTCTTTCTGTGTTCCCCTTCTCTGTGCATCTTTCTTTCCTCCCATCTCTGTCTTTCCAACTTTCTTTCCATCCATCTTTCTGTTTGTCTTTCTATCCATGTGCCCATGTCTTACTCTTTGTCAGTCTTTGTCCCTCTGTCAGCCTTTCTGTCTCATCCATCTGTCTTTCTGTCCAACTATTTGTCTGTCTTTATGTCCATCTGTCCATTTGTCTATTCATCTCTTGGTCTGTCCATGTTCATTTTGGCTGTCTTTCAGTCATCTTTCTATCTGTCCATCTTTCTATTTTGCCTCTCTTTCTGTCTGGCTTTCTCTCTTTTTATCTATTTTTCTGTCTCTCTACATTTCTGTCTAAATGTTTTAGTGTTTCTGTCTATCTCTATGTTCATCTGTTTATTTCCCGACCTATCTTTCTGGCTGTATGTCTTTCTATCCATCTTGCTTTCTGTCTTTCAGCTCACCTCCCTGTGCAACTTTCTTTGCGTTTTTGTCCATCTTTCTAGATGTATGTCTTTCAATACATCTCACTTTCTGTCTTTCCATCTTTCAGTCTTCTCTTTGTCCAATTTTCTTTGCCTTCCATCTGTTTGTCTTTTTGCCTGTCTATCCATATTTCTGTCCTCTGTCCATATATCTGTCCCTTAATGTCTGTCTCTTAATCTTTCTCTGACTTTGTCTGTCGATCTGTATTTCTGCATGTTTTCCTTTGTTTGTCTGTCCTTCTGTCTTTTTATCTTTCTGTTTATCTGTATGTCCATCTGTCTGTCTCTCATTCAGTCTTTCCTGCTTTCTTTCTGTACATGTTTCCATCTTTTTATCCACCTTTCTGTTCATCTTTGTTTGTGTCCATCTGTCTATCTATAGGACCGTCAATCTGTCTGTCCTTCTGTCTTTGTACATCTGTCTTTCTCTAATATGCCTGTCTTTATATATGACTTTATCCTTCTCTCCATCTGTCTGCATTTCCGTCTAACTCTCTGTCCTTCCATCATTCTGTACCTCTGTTTTTCAGTCTGTATTCTTATCAGTGTTTCTTTCTGTCCTCCTTTCCAATTTTTGGTGTGTCTGTCTATCTGTTCATTTATCTATCTGTTCATCCGTTTTTCTGATGATGTCTCTTTTTGTCTTGCTGTTTACTTATCTGTCCCTCTATCTCTCACTCTCGTTGTCTGTATATCTGTCTCTCTCCTTCCCTCTCATTCTCTCTCTCTCTCATCTGTTTATATTTTAGTCTATCCATCTTTTTTCTATCCTACTGTCTTTCTGTTCAACTGTTCATCCAACTGTTTACCTTTCTATTTGTCAATCTTTCTGTCTGTCCATCCTTTCAGTCCATCTGTGGCTCCACATATCTGTCTTCATCTTTCTATCTGTACATCTTTCTGTCTCTCCTTCTGTCTCTTCACTTGTCTTTAGGATGTCTGTTTTCTGGTCCATTTGTCTGTCTTTCTGTCTGATTTTCTCTCTGTCCTGTCTATCTTCATCTGTCTGTCTTTCTATCTATCTGTCTATATATCCTTTTGTACATCTTTTTCTCTGTTTTTCTAACTTCATCTGTCTTTCCATCTGTCTTTCTGTCTCTTGGGTATTCTCTTGGTCCTTCTGTCTGGCTTTCTCTGTTTTTCTATCTATCCATCCGTCTATATGCCTTTCTGTCTTTTTATCTTTGTCCATCTTTCTGTGTGTCTTTTTGTACATTTGTCCAACTTTTTGTCTCTCCATCTTTCTTTGACAACTTGGCTTTCTGTCTTTCTGTCCATCTGTCTTTCTGCCTGTCTCCTTGCCTTTGTCTGTCTGTCCTGTTTATATGTCTGTCTGTCTCTCTTTCTGTTGATCTGTCCATTTGTCTATGTCTCTCAGTTTGTCCAAATTTCTTTTTTCTGTCTTTCTGTATATCTTCCTGTTTTGTCTGTCCTTTCGTCTAAATGTCTATGTCTGACTATATGCCTATATAACTGTCTGTTTGTCACACTTTCTGTCTTTGTCTACATATTTCTGTCTTTATGTATGCCTGTCTATCCTTCTTTCTCTTTTCATTCATCTGTCCATCCATCTATAGATCTATCCTTCTTTCTGTCTGTCTCTGTTTGAATTCCTCTTTGTCTCTCTGTCTGTCTTTGTGACTTTCCGTCTGTCCATCTTTCAGTCTTTCTGTTTCTCTTACTGTCTTGCTGTCCATCTACCATTTGGTCTTTCTGTCTGTCTTTCAGTCCATCTGTCCATCTCTCTGTTCATGTTTCTACCAGTCTTTCTGTCTGTTACTCTGTCTGTCTCTCCATCCATTTATCTCCTGTGTGTCTTTCAGGCCATCTTGTTTTTCGTCTTTCCATCTTTTAATTCCAATCTATCTCTTGATCTCTCTTTCTGTCTGTCCTCTGTCCATTAGTTTGTCTATCTTTCTGTCTGTTCACCTTTCTCTCCATCTGTCTTTCTGTCTGCATTTATTTCTGTCCACCTGTCCAATCAACTGTCTATCATTCTTATTTTCAGTCTACTTGTGAGTCTACTTTTTGGTCTTTCCATTTTGCTGTCTGTGTGTATCTGTTTCTCTTTCTGTCTCTTTTTCCATTTTTTTTCTCTGTCTTTCTGTCTTGTATATTTGTCTTTCAGGCTGTCTTTCAATTCATCTATCTTTTTGTCTGTATGATTTTCTTTCTGTTATTTTGTCCATTTGTCTTTATCTGTCTTTCTGTCTCTCTGTTCAACTGTCAATACATCTTTCTGACCATCTGTCTGTCTATCTTTATGTGTCTTTCTGTCTTACTTTGTCAACCTGGCTTCCTGTCTTTCTGTCCCACTGTCTATCTGTCCTTCTACCTTTCTTCCTGTCTTTGTCCATCTTGCTGTCTTTTCATCTTTTGTCCCTGCACGTCTTTCTTTCAATCTTTCTATCCATCTGTCTATATATTTGTCTGTCTGTTTCTTGGTCTGTCTTTTTTCTATATGTCTCTATCGGTTTGTCATTCTGTCTTTCTGTCTTTCTGTATGTTCATCCTTTATTTTTGTTATTTAGTCCATCTGTGCAGCTTTCAGTATTTTTCTACCTTTATGCCTGTCTACTTGTCTGTGCATGTCTGCCTTTCTATCTGTAAGTCATTCTGTCCATCTTTCAGTCTTCCTGTTTCTAGCTCCCTGTCCATTTTTCTGTCTGTCCATCTATTCATCCATCTGTGTGCATCTTTCTGTCTGATGAAATTTTTGTCTCTCCATCTGTTTTTCTGTGTCTTCCTGTCTGTCTGTTTCTCCATCTTTCTGTCTGCCCACCTGTCTGTCTGCCTGTTCTGTTTCTGTCTTTCTGTCCATCTGTCTATCTTTCTTTGTTTCCCTTTCTTTCTGTTTATCTGTCAGCTCATCCTTCTTTCAGTCCATCTATCCATCCATGTTTTTGTCTGTCAGTCTTTCTGTCTGTCTCTCCATCCATTTCTCTGCCTGTGTGTTTCGGTCCATGTCTGCATGTGTTGCTTTCTGTCTCTCCACCTTTTAGTTTCTGTGTGTCCAACTGTCCATCTTTCTGTCCATCTTTCTGTCGATCTCTTTATCAGTCTGTCTTCTGCCTGCCTCACTGTTTGTCTGTTTATATTTCTGTCTGTCTTTCTAGCCACTTCTTTATTTCTCTCATTTAGCCTGTGTGGTTTTCTATATTTCTGCCCATCTTTCTGCCTGTCCATGTGTCTGTCTGTTTATCCACTGTTCCAAACACCTTTCTGTCTATCTTCCTTTCTGCCTTCCTGTCCATTTTCCTGCCTTCCCATCTGTTCATTCATCTATCTATGTGTCTTTCTATCTGGTGATCTTTCTGACACTGTTTTCTGTCTTGCTGTCTGCTTCTATCTCTCCATCTTTCTGTTTGTCCACCCATTTCTCTGCCTGTCTTTCTGTGTCTTTGTCCTTCTGTCTGTCTTTTGTTCAACTGTTTGTCTACCTTTCAGTCTATCTGTCTTTCCTTCTGCATTTCCATACATTTGTCTTTCTTTCTCTATTTTCACCCTTATGTCTGTTTATCTTTCATTCTGTCTTTGTTTCCATCATTCTATCCTTCTATCTGGCTGTCTTTCTGACTTTTCATCTATCTATTTATGTTTTCTGTCTTTCTATTAATCTGCTTTTCTGTCTCCTTGTCTGCCTGCCTGTCTGTCTCCCTGTCCGTCTGTCTGTCCATCTCTCCATCTATCTTATTTTTGTCTGTCTCTCTCTGTCCATTGTCTCTCCATGTGTCTGTTTATCTGTGTGTCTTTCTTTCTATCTGTCTTTCTGTCTTATTCTTTCCATCTGTCTGTCTTCCTTT